>SMSQ01020783.1:10284-94673 GCA_019453375.1 Ctenoplectra terminalis
TTTAAGTTAATGGTTTTTGTACGGAATGTAATTTGATTTGTCGTTTGGTGTAGAAACGAGACGAAATTATAACTAAGTGTAAGTTTTTAATATTTCGGCAAAAAAATGGTTAATATCGACTGCTAGCTTAATTAGCTAGAACTTAAAACGATTACTATTTATTTATTAAATAATTCTTAAATAGGAAAACTTTAAACACCATGAGAAATAAAAAATAAACGATGGAGTATTAGATGATATTTATAAGAATTGTTTGACAAACAAATAAGTAAATACATATTTGAAATTAATCGCTCATTAAACAGATAATATCGAATATATCGTTATAGGTGCCATATATAAGTAGAAATCGAATGAATACCTGTCTGTAATTTTAGTATCTAAGTAATTTATCTACGCTACGATTAGAAGTTTACTATTTTTAATATGAACTGTAAACAGGTAGTAGATCAAGACAAGCGACACAACATATGTAACAATACCAGAAAATTACTTATACTTATAATAAATATATTCTAATAAGACCGTACCAATGTTAAATTTTGCGATGTATAGTGTTGAAAGTCTTTTATATGTAATAAGGCAATTCAGATATTAGTTTTTATTAATAAAGGCTTTAATCTTATTATAAATAGTTTCAATGTTATAAAAAGTTATTATTCTTAACATTACCAGGTTTAAATAATAATCTTGTAATAAATATTTAAGATTATTATATTGTTATTTTGTATTTAAATAATATTTAACAAAAGTATGCCTAAGTTTATAAAGAAATGCAGTTACATCTGAAATTTCTGATAGTTTAGAAAAATCAACGATCCCTTTAAAATCACTCGAATGTTCTGCTTTAAGCGTTGGTTGTATTTGTTCCACTGAAATATATAAAATTATTTATACATTAACAATAATTTCAAGCGATACGTTCAAAAGTCTTAAGAATAAATATTTCATACCTCTCCATTGATTATTATAATTAACAAAATGCACAAAGTATTTATCTTTCGTAACAACATCGTTTATAAAAAAGGTAACTTTGATTTGTTCGTGATCCTTAGTATTAATTACTTGTATACGAAAGTCCAGATATTGTTTATAAGTATGACAGGCAAGTTTAATAGCGTTCCAAGTTAATAACTTATGCTCTTTCCTTTTTTCTGATTCTAAAAATAATATTTTAGAAATTTTTAACAAAAATGTATAATGCTTACTTAATACAGTGAATGTAATTGTATACTTGTAACAAATACCTTGTTGTAGATCAACCATTTCAAGAGACAAACTATCCCTCTTTAACTTTGCATCTTCAACTTCGCCTTTTAATTTTTCTTGTTGCTTGATTGCATTAACGATCTTTTTATCCACAATTTTCTGCTGCAATTTTGTTGCATCTATTTCAGATTTTAAACTTTCAATTTCCTGCTGTAATTCTGATATCCTGCTAACGCTCTGCGTTCTTTTTCCCATACACTCTAAAAGGAAAACACGATAAAAAAAATATATTAGCAGGGGAAATATTTATTTTAAATGGAATTAAAAAATGAACGATATTTGATTTAGACATTAGTTCTATATAAACATATGCGACGCTTAATATTCGGTTATTTGACAAGTCTATTCAAAATAGATAACCTTCTATGAATCAATTAAAGCCTGATACAAAGTGCGAGCAAATATTTGTAATCAAAATGTAATGTAATTTAGACTTTTTTCAACTGTAAAATATTGTATCCATGTACCTATTTCATATGCAATTACATTCTCAACTTTGGCGGCAATTTTTGCACGAAAATTATAACAATGTGAAACTAACTTTTGCAACACGCTAAAGTCTCTATTTTGAAGAACATGTGCAATGTCACAACTAAATTCTTCCATCGTCGATGTATGATTTTTATGTCAAAGCTACGAATTACTTTTTCGAGTAAATCACAACGGTTTTAACGTACGATGTTTACTAGAGTAGCCATTTAAGATTTTAAGTAACATGGCTACCACTAAAATGGACAGATGTTACTAGCCAATGCTCACAACGTTGAACATCAAAACTACTGTCTAACATCACGATGACATTTCAATTTGAATAATTAATTGTTGTAACAACATTTATTTAAAAATTTCCTTCCTAAATTTCTATAAGAAAATTAAAATTGAATTCTGTACAAAATGTCGTTTCAATGTCATAGAACATTATAAATATTTTATCGAATGCGATTACGTACTGTCCGAAGTTAACTGATAACTGTAGTTACAAATTGAACAAATCACAGGAGTAAGAAAATTTGAACGACAACGAGGCAAATTCGAATTCCAACAATAGTTAAGCATTATTTTCATTATGGAGAACAAAACCACTTCCTATGGCAATGAAAATTTTTTTGAACACATCGTTATCCATTTCTACATAATGTTCATTTCGCTTACTGATTTTTCATACAAAAGGAAGTTAACGAGTTATTTGAATTAGATAACAAGGTGTGTAATTTACAGGTCGCAATAATAAGCAAATATTATGATGGATACGCTATTCAAATCCTTTGACGATTCCATGATATATACGGTGAATTCATTTTTTATTTACACAGATGTTGCACAGATAATACTGCAAGTTCCTATATAAGTTGCGATCAGATTCGAATCACTACTTATATTTTCGAAAACTCGTCCAAAGCTTGTTTAACAATAAGCAGAGCCGAAAATGATATTTAAGTTTTTGCCAATCTTCGCCATTCTCGGCGTTGCTGCTGTTTTGGTACGTATGATACTTTATTTTACAATATTTTATTTTAAATGTACGTCATCGTGCCTGACTGTTTTTCTAATCAAGTGAATTCTTAATTCCTTACGTATGTTTCTGTATTTTTACATTTCACAATTTCATATTTCTAATAACAACGTTGCTTATTAAATTTATTTATTTCATCTGTTAACTATTTTTTTTTTTCTTTTTTTTTTTTTCATACATGTTTCTATATTTCAAAATTATTTTTAACGAAACTGTTTAACACAGGCCTTGCCGTTTGGCTTAGAAAATGGAGTAAATAAGGTACCACCACCTCCTAAGGTACGTATTAATGATTTTTATACACAGGATTTAGATTTATAGCAATTAATAATGTTAACAAAGTTTATTTCAAATAAATGTTAGCTGCATTTGACTTTATCATATTTTATTAAATGGTATGTTTCCATTTTTACGGAGTACCTATAGAATAAAACAAATAAATTGTTCACATTGGAAAAAAATGATCGAATATGCGAATGTATCTAGTTTTCTTTAAATTGTAATAACGATGAAAATAAATCGTCGCAACAGGTTCCTGGGGACGATAGCTCTCAGGACGATAGCTCACCCGAAGGAAGCAACGAGAGTAACAGTGGAAGCGACGGGAGTAACAGTGGAAGCGACGAGAGTAACAGTGGAAGCGACGAGAGTAACAGTGGAAGCAACGAAAGTAATAATGACAATACTCACCATGGAAATTTGCCTGATGTACATGAACTATTCCCCCACATCACAAAAGACTTAGAAAAGATCATTGAAAGCGTGAAGGATACAATTAAGAATGATCTGACGAAAGTTGTAAACGAAACCACGGATGTCTGGGAACATGTGAAAGAAAACGTCGAAGTGATCAAAGAAAAGTCCGAAGACGTTGTCCACAATACCACACAGATTTTAGAGAAAACCTTAAATGATCTTACGAACAAATCCGTTGATGCTTTCGAACATTTCAAAGAGATTGCACAGAACGAGTTAAAAACAATTACAGATGAGTTTTCGAAAGCTTCTAAAGAGTTGAAAGACAGTGTTGATAAACTAAAGGACAATGCATCCGGTGCCGCGAAAAAAGTTCGCGAGGAAGTTGAAAAGCTCCTTCAGAAAGGTTCCGAAGCTTTGAAGAACGCGACTGAGACTTTGGAGAATGCGGTGAACAAAGCTAAACAAGATGCCAAACAAGTTTGGGATGACGTGAAGGATGCTGCGTCGAAGGAGTTCGAAAAGATAAAGGAAAAAGTTTCCGAACTTCTGAAAGATGTGAAACAAGATTTGAAATCAGTGAAGGAGGATGTAAAAGGAATTGTGGACCAAGTAAAAAACGAATTAGTTAATCTGAAGAACGAAACTCAGAAAATCGTCAAGGAAGTTGAGCAAACAATAAAAGAAAAGATAGAAGAGATAAAAAAAAATGTTACTGAAATTATAAACGATGTGAAAACGGTCGTATCTAACACAGTATCCGAGATTAAAGATGAAGCAGAGAAGATCAAGGATGAAGTTAAGGAAGAAGTTAAGGAGGTAAAAGACGAGGTTGCTAAGATTATAAATGATTTGAAAGAAATATTATCTCAGAGCAGCAACCAAACTCTCGATGCTTTGAAAGAAACTGAATCAACTCTTAAAAAAGAACTCGAGCAAGTCAAGGAAGAAGTTTCTAAAATTGTAGGTCAAATAAATGCCACTGTTTCGAGTGCCTATGGAAAACTAAAGGATGCAGTGTCAAAGATTATCGGCAACGTTACGAACGATATCAAAAACATTGAATCCGAAAGTAGTGAAATCTGGAAGAACGTAACAGAGATAGTCAAACACGATGTGGAACAAGCAAAAGAAGAAGTTTCCAAACTGGTGACCGATGTCAAGAATAAAGCGAAAGAAATTGGACAACGATTAAAAGAAAAACTGAATGAATTGAAGGGAGAAGCTTCAGAGGTCAAAGAAACTATCAAACAGAAAGTAGACAAAATTGTAAAGAATGTTACCAATATTATTGAAAATGTGGAACACAGTCTATGCGATACGTTGGATGAGGTTAAAGAAAAAGTTTCCGAGCTTGTGGAAAACTTGAAGAATGTCACGCATGAAAAAGTACAAGAGATCGTACAAAAGACTATCCAAGCCGTAGAAGATGCGAAAAATACATTGAAAGATGTTAAGGAAAAGACAGCCGCTGCTGTGAAGGATACATTGTCTACGCTAAAGAAAGAGGCTAAGCAACTTTTAAACGATGCCAAACAATTTATCCATGATGCAGCTAGTCAAACTAAAGATCAAATTCTTAATGCTCTCAAAAATATTAAGAACGTCGCAAAGGGCGGATTAAATGAAGTTAAAGGAGTAGGTTTTGGAATTGGAGAAGATATGAAAGACATAATTAAAAATATTGGAAAAGACTCCGGCTCTTTGATACATGATATACTAAAAGACGCTTCTACAATAGTCGGTGACATTGTTGGAGATTCTCACGACATTATTGAAAATGCAGTTAAAGGTGTTAAAGATATCATTTCTGACATTTTCGATAATGTACATCATGCTGTAAAAGATGGAATTGACGATGTAAAAGATAATATAAAAGATTTTATCGACGGATCTCACAAAGTAGGTAATGACATTAAAGACAATTTGAACAACGCTAAACACAATGTGAAAAACGATATTGGAAACGCAATAGGTAACATAATACAAATAATGATTATGATATTGAATTAAAAGAAAATGTAAATAAATTATAAAAAATTGTTGTTGTAGGTAATGCAAAAGATCAAGCATCTGATGTAAAAAATAAACTTGGAGACCTTTTTCATCATGCTAAGGTAAATGTAGTACATTTTAACGGATTATAACAAATTTTTTTTACAATTTCGGGATATTCGAGTATTATCTACGTCTTGTGTTAGAAAATGAAACTTCATTTCTATTTGGTAATTATTGTTTATATTTATGTTTAGATTCCAATTGGTATATAATAACAAACACAAGCTATAGGTTACATCGTATCAAGAAATCAACGATTGGAAGATATTAAACAAACTAAAATAAGGAGTCAATATATTGAGGATATATATATTGACACCATTTTTTTAAATTAAAAAAAATATATGTTCTTGAAAATGTAAATAACTGTTATTCGTTGTATCAATAAAAATAAGTAAACAAAATCTGTGTCTAATTTAATAACATAAATTCGTATTATTGAAATATTATATTGGATTGTGATTCCGATGACTGCATGTCATTCCAACAAGCTATTTCTGCCATTTCCAAATTTCCATCTTCAGTCAATGTTAAAATTTGTTTTTCTGAATTATCTTTAAGTTTCATAGCTAAATCTGTATCAGAGTTTGATACAATCATTGTAGAATGTGTTGGTGTTTCATTAATTTCAACAGGTTGTAAGACACGTACATATATTGGTTGACCAGTTGCAGAAGTATCATCTATAAATTAAAAACATTTTGATAACATGTTTTCTAATTAATTATAAGCTGTAAATTCTTACCAGAAGTTAAAATATTTTGTATTGCTAAATTTTCTGAATTTGATAATCTTATTATAGGTATATTTTCATTACGATTTGAAATTTGTGATTCCGAGTAAGATTCGATAGTCATAATGGGTACATTTTGCTGCATATTTTTGTCCAAAATCGGAATATCCAATATAGATTCTTCAATACCTTTCAAAGATGACTCTGAAAGGCATTTGCAATATAATTTATTGAGTAAATAGGAAATTAACGTTTATTATATCAGATGTAAATAGGTAGAAGAACCTGCTTGTTTATCTTGAATTCTAGTTTGATTACTTGTATGTCTTTTTATATCGCAGTTATGCGACTCTTGTTGATTTTCACAAAATTGTACACCACATTTATCACAAAATATTTTCTGTTTTATGTGATCTTTAATATGATGCACCATGAATGAATTATGAAGCGTAGTATATTGGCATTTATCGCATTGCAACCAAATATTATTCTTTTTATGTTTCGGTTTATCCATAACATTTGAAGACAAAATAACATCGTCTTTCCTACTTGAATAATTAGTTATATTCTGACTGTTACATTTTGTGATCTGTGGTGGTTGAGAACGTTTCTGTTTCTCATTGTTACCAAGAAGTTCTCCTTTTTCTAAAGAATATTTTTGCTCTAAGAATCTTAAAACATTGTCACGCACATTACACGTTTCAGCATCAAGTCTATCAAGCGTGTTAATAAGATTAGCACAACTTCGACAAATTACATCATCTTCCGATATTACTACCATGTATCTGTATCATGTAAAAAGGATAATTTTTACTCGTAGTTTGAAAAGATATTGTAATCAATGTTCTATTCATATAAATACTACAAGATACTACCTTTCACCAACTAATTCTCCAAGTTTTTCTATTACTTTAGTTCTTGATGTCTGTGTTCTACACGTAGCCAATGCATAATGACGTCCCTGGATTTTTACATCGCATACAAAACATTGTAAATCTTCCAAGGTTTTTGAACCATTACAGTCATTGCCAGTATCGGAGACAGTTACATTTATACAATTATTGATAATATCTTCGGAGCAAATGTCATGTCGTTGTCCTATTGACAACATTGAAGTTATATTTGCCATTGGATATAGCAATTATTATTTAATAATAATAATTTTTTAATAGAGAGCAAGGTTAGGATATGAAACGGGAAACGTGAGATGCATTAACCGAAAGAAAACAATACAAAATAAAAAATCTATAATTTTGTATTTTGAATATTACACTGTACTTTTCTTTCCCATATTTTATAATATAGCGATAGAAAAAACGTATCTATGCAGTATAGTTTCTCGACAAGCTTATTACATTAAAAAATGATACAGCTTGAATATATCTCATGCCATCTTGTGAAGATTAATGAAAATACATGTAAAACAAACATTTGCATATAAATAAAATGTTTCAACAGAGGAGTAATAAAAGAGAATCTTATTTAATAAATATTTACGATGAAAAAATTTGTTTACTCTAACTAGAAGATGAACTCAGAAAATAAAACATTAAAATGTATATAATAATATTTATTATTATTATCTATAAATGACAAGTTTACCGATTTTGTTATACGCTCATTTACATTAATGATTAGAAATAGGTATTTTTGTTGTTTTCCGAAGGTTTCCATTAAATTTGTGATGCACAAATAACCGCTACTTTTACACAACTATACTTAACATACTAATATAAGTAATTTCCTTTACAGTTCTTGTTAACGTTAATGTCACTAAATGTGCGTACATAGTGACTTGTTGAATTACAAAGGAATTGAACATCGTGAAGTTGATATCAAGTGTACATTTCAAGCATGTCCAATATCGAGCAGATAAAAAATATTTTTAACCATTTATATACTCAACTTTGTACGAAATTAACATTGTTCAAATCACACATTTTTACAATATTTTTACAACAAATTGATAGAGAACAAAATATATTGTACATACGTCTTTGTTAACTTGATTCAAAAGAACTATTTAACTTCATAAAAGTAACTTCTTTTTTATACGAAACCTATATCATATGCTTTTTATAGTTTATAATAAAGTTTTACATATATTTTTATAAAATAAAAAAAAAGAACAATAAAATCACATTAGGATATGATTGAAACGTACTAATAATTCTTGGACTTTACATATCTATCTTTTCAATTTTTACTTTCACCTCCTGCTTTTTTATACTTTCTTTTTCATCTATTTCATTCTTTTCGCTGTCCCTTTCTTTGTCCTTGCCAGAATGTTGTTGTTTCTTATCTGAATTACGGAAACGATCATAACGAGAATCTTCATCGTCGCTAGATTTACCTCCTGCCTCTGATTCTCTTAAAATATCGCCCAAAGCTTTGTCAACATCATCCCACAACTTATCGCCACTGTCACCTGGATAATCATCATCTTCTTCTTCTTCGGCTTGTCCATTTTTGTTATCCTTTATGTTTTTCTCGGGCTCAACAGTTCCTTTCTGTTCGATTGGTTTACCAGATTCAATGATATTAGTGCCATCAGTTATAGTTACTGGTAACGTATTATTTGCAGACGGTGGTTCAGAATTAGTTGGAGATTTAGCATTTTCTGTACTATTTACAGCATTTGGTGTAGAAGTATTATTGGTAGATGACGATGATTGCAGATGTATTCTTTCTGCTTGCCTTCGCAATGCTTTATCATCATTATCACGCACATATCTACATAGCACGTTAAATTTACGTCAGCATTTGTATAAGAGGGGAAAAAAGAAATTCACAAAATTATTGTTTTAAATTTATACCGTTTCAGATGACTTCTTGTCGAACAGTGAAGTGCTATCGCCCTTTCGCTGTTTTCACTACGTGGTAGATATATCTTACACAATTCACAGAACTGAACTTCGACACGTTTTATGTATTCTGCGCCAACTTTGATCATTTGTTTGTTTTTAGGCTTTTTTTCTGCTTCGTTTGTGCCTTCACTTTCCGTTTTTTCTTTCTTTTTCTCGGGAGACTCTTCATCTTCTGTTGTAAATTATGTTTATGCAGTAATTCAGGTAAAAACCGATATATTTTATTTTATTTTATTTTATTTTATTTATTTATTTATTTATTTTTTTTTTAAATAAGAAACGTGTAACGTTTAATCCTACCATCAACATCACCTACGGAATCCAAAGTCATGAAATTGTCGAGGTTAACTTCCTTGTCATCTTCTTCCGGTCCACTTGAATCCGCTTCCGCTTCACCATTACCAGCATTCATTCTTTCTTTCAATGCGCTTCTCCTCTGAAAGATATATAGATATAAAATATATTAAAATGTTACAACCGGTTTGACACTACGACAGAAGTAGTACCTTAATATGATCCAAAGAACACATATGAGTTTCAAAGAGCATTGGTGATCGAAATTGAATACGACACGTACGGCAGAATGGTGTGAGGAATCGTTTCATTTGACGATGGGATTCTGATAGCTGATGTACTGCTTTAAGAGAACGGTAATTAAGTTTACAGATCGGACAGAACATGGTACGAGAAGGCAAAGTACCACGCGCAGCGTCACGAGCCTCAACACGTCGCTGTTCTTGTCGTTGTAAAACACGCATTCGAGTCAAACTTGCTTTGTGTCGCGACGCGATTCGTCTCATTGCTGCACTATGGCGTCCCGAATACAAATGCAACGAATATTCTTTGAAAGTAACACTACGATGAGCACAATGTGGACAAGTTAATTTAATAAATTTTCTCCCATCTCTTCTACTAGGTAATTCTTCTGAACCAGTAGTTCTACCGTGATCTGTTTTATCGTTTTCATCTCTTTCTTCATCATCCCCATCGTCCTCATCATCCTAAAAATGTACGGATCACAAATATTCGTTGTAACGGAAAGGTAACAATTGGAACAACAAAGTTCATTTTAACTAGCCTTACCTCATGCTTTCGATCGTCTTCGTCCTCTTTTACTTCGTCTTCTTTTTCTTCCTCGTCTTCAGTATTTTGTCTTTCCCGATCTTGTTTTTCTTTCTTTCTTTTTTCATCTTTTTTCTTTTTCTCTTCTTCTTCCTCTTCTTCTTCATCATCATCGCGTTCATGTGGCTGAATTAATGTCGGTAAATGTTACAGTAAGTATTGCCATTAATAGCACACGATACGCATATACACAATAGGAGCAAATATTATCAGCCCTATGGAGTTACCTTTTCATCATCATCCCAATTACTTTTGTTATCATCATCTTCTTCATCGTCATCGGAAAATTCAGCGTTAATAGCTTTGGTCATCTCTCTATCCTTGTCCTTCATGCTGGTTCCTGATCCTGACTCCTTTTTACTTCCGGATAGCCTAGTAGTACCGCTGCTAACGACACAGCAATTTTGTTTTGACTTACATTATTTCCCTTCGTCTTGTTCTGGTTCCTTTGTCTTTCATTATATCATCAACCAAAATTTTGTTTTCTTATAGTTGATATATACAGCAAATATCGCGACAGTATTTGTTTTTCTTTTATCCCCCATAATGAATGCATTTCGTATTGCAATAAAGGTCTTAACTATTCAGCCTTTTTGCTCTGCATTGTGCTCTTATATGTCTCCGCATTTTCGCGTTTTAAAATACGTTTAAGAAACAACGTTCTTATACTGGTTTTAATCACCGCTATGTGTAAGAACGATAAATAATGATCTCGTAAAGTACAAGTATTATAGTAGTTCTCATATCAAAAGTAATTACATTGTATTTTGATCATATACGCATTGTATTTATGCATATCAGAATCAATTCCCTTTTTTTTTATTTAGAACCCTGCGAAAAGTTTGCCTCTCGGCAGTAGAATATTGGTTTCGTGCGATCATTTGTGTCATTTTTTGTTTTCTTTTACCATTTATATATCTATCATCGTCTTGACTCTCAGGTCATTATAGTCAGATATAGTCAGTTCGTTTACTGACAAATAAGCAAGCAGGCTACTAGGACGGTATTGCGGTTGGTAAGTGATTTATTAATTAATTACCTCCTGCGCAATTTGGTTGTGGTCATGCGCACACGCTGGATGTAGTCTCGCGATCGCGATCCTAGCAGCTTGCGTCGATAGTCGAGCGAGTGTAGAGTACGCTTGCGAGCCATGACGACGTCCGATCGAGAGCTCATGCGATGAAATCCACCCCCTCTACCGCTGCCGCGAGTTGAAATACGACCTCTGTAGTTTGAGCTTTGATGCGATATTCGCCCTCGGCTCGAGGTATATCTCTGAGTTGGAGGTGCCATTTCACTAATTCGAGGGGGTGGTGGAGGTGCATAGCTCCGTGATGCTGAATGACGGTCCTCTGAGCGATGATATGACGAAGCACGTTCGCTCTGTCTCTTGTCCTCATACACGGCCGAGGATGACGATCCCTTATTATCGTCATAAGGAGCTGACGCAGATGAACCACCATACGATGAAGAATACCTCTGAGAGCCGCTACCGCTACCTCCACCCTGCCAAATCAAATTCAATTGTGCTCCTTCCCATTGTATCTTTCTCTTTTCCTGCCCTTCTCTCTTTTACTCTATATACATTCCTCCCCTTTGTTCCCTCCTATCACATATTCTCCAGATATATATATATATATATTTTTTTATTTTTTTTTTCTCTAATTCCATTCCAAGTCGATTCTTTTGCACTCCCTCATTTACCACTCATTATAGTGCCAATCATTTAGTACAAAATCATCCAACCTTGTACTGTTACGGTCACTACACCCATTCCCGTTGGATCACCGAAATATAGATTTACCTCGCCTAAGCTTGAAAAGCACCTAAGTTATATATTTATCTTTCGTATTTCAAATTTAAGTAACTTTGCATACCGCTTTTTTTATTATGTTAAAAACAATCTTTAGCTTTCAAAAAATATAATACCATTCTTGCCATTTCATTTCATAGGTACAATCTCTGAACAGTAGCTCATATCAGCATTCGTCTGCTTGAGGATATCAAATAAACTGAATTCTGCATGATTCTGGGTTAACTGTTGATAGACCTTTCCAATTTTAATAGCATAAAGATAGATGTGTTTTTATACATTCTTATTTGTAAAGCGCTCTTTCATATAACGTTCAATGCTTCATGCACATATGGACCAAGAAATCAAATAAAACTAATAAAATTGTAGTTCTAATGTTACTACATCNTCATTTACCACTCATTATAGTGCCAATCATTTAGTACAAAATCATCCAACCTTGTACTGTTACGGTCACTACACCCATTCCCGTTGGATCACCGAAATATAGATTTACCTTGCCTAAGCTTGAAAAGCACCTAAGTTATATATTATCTTTCGTATTTCAAATTTAAGTAACTTTGTATACCGCTTTTTTTATTATGTTAAAAACAATCTTTAGCTTTCAAAAAATATAATACCATTCTTGCCATTTCATTTCATAGGTACAATCTCTGAACAGTAGCTCATATCAGCATTCGTCTGCTTGAGGATATCAAATAAACTGAATTCTGCATGATTCTGGGTTAACTGTTGATAGACCTTTCCAATTTTAATAGCATAAAGATAGATGTGTTTTTATACATTCTTATTTGTAAAGCGCTCTTTCATATAACGTTCAATGCTTCATGCACATATGGACCAAGAAATCAAATAAAACTAATAAAATTGTAGTTCTAATGTTACTACATCCATCCTTGTACACTTTCTTTAAGGATAAAATATATGTGAAAAATATATTTTGTGTACTTTCATTGCTTTTGTAAAGCTTTCCAGCACATATTTTAGTTTCAACCTGTAGATATAAGGTAGAGTTATATATTTAAAAAAGGTTGATGTTTCTCAGTCATTGTCAACTGAACATAACACAGGACGCGTGTCCTTTACATTGGAAAGGTCTACGATTACTTGGATGTTACTGACAATTTATTTCATTATCCCAATGAACAGTTTTAACTGATGTAATTTAGAAAATTGTATAGTATAGAGCATTGTTCGTTAAAAATTTTTGCGGTGCGGCTATGCAGGGATGCTTTCAACGTTTCAATAACTGATCTGCATTATGCAGGAAATTGGTTCAGTTGCACATATTGTTTTTACATAGAGAATAATACTGATGTAATGTTGGCATTTTAAAATTCATTTCTATATATATATACATATATATATACATATCTATTCATCTGCTGGTTTTGATATTTTTCAGGTTGTTCTCAATATTTAATGCAACTGTGTGCAGACAATAATTAAGTACCATCTAGGTGTGTTTCATCTTTTAATTATGTGATGTTTTCGCAGTGTTCCACCAGTAGTGCCCCAACGCAAAAAGAATGGGTGTTCAAGTAGCCGTTGGCTCGTCGCTTGAAAGGAAAGTATGACGACTTATGAATGCCTTGCCTACTATTTCTTTTTTGTTTTTTGCAATGTAAATGTTTAGACGAGTGTCCTGAAAATGTTATTTATATGGAATACAATACTTTAAATTTCATACTTATATTTCATCAATGAAAATCTTTCAGGACCATCGTTTTTTCATACTACATAATTTAAAAATTTAAAAACTTTTTGCGAAGCAGGGCTTTCAAGATGAAAAAATGGTTCTTGACCACAGCACGGCAGGAGATTGAAACAAAATAGACTAATGCTTATTTAAAGTCTTACGATAAAAATATCACTACGCTTATACTCATAAAATACATACCTGGTAGGAATCACTTCTCATCCTTTTGCGAGTTGAATCGCTCGACGATCGATGTTCATCTCTTCCAGAATAAGAATCCTAAACAGAATAGACGTTCCAACCATTCGTGTTAATTTTTATGTACGTAATTAATTAATTTACAATTTTTTTATTCGAGTACTTACTCTTGGTCTTTTGTAACTATTTGAATGTTCACCTCTTCCTCCTCTACTAGAGTACCTTTCAGATCCTCCTATTATAAATACAGATATCCTTTAATATTATAAACAACATAATTGCTTTTGTAATTTCTTCGCTATATTTATGTGAATTAATTATGCGCGTTAAAAAAAAAATTAACTTTAACTAACCAGAATTATACTTTGAACGCGAATCATAACTTGTAGTTGAATATTTAAATCTGCCTCCTCTAGACGAGGAATAACCTCCTCTGCTAGACATGTTTCCTCCCGTGGAACCACTGTTCCATTCGTTTCCACTACCACCTCCTCTTCCTCTATAAGAACTGCCTCCTCGAGAACTAAATCCACGACCACGGGAGCTCATACTAGAGCTACAAAGGAAGATGAAACACTTTTGCTTTTGTTGTAAACTAATAATGAACTGTTTGTATACAGATTCATTATTCATTTGTTATATAATATATTATTTTGTGCCAATAATGGTATAAAAAATGTAGAAATAAATATAATATCTATTTAATATATCAATAATATATATCATATTTATTGGTATACGAGCAACTTTTTAAGATCGAAGTTTATGTTACTATGTAACATAAATGATACATAAATAAAAAATATGTAAGTATCAGAATGTAAAATCCAAATACATTTATATTTGTATATATATACATATGCGTATGTAAAATATATTACCAACCTGCATTTATTGTAGCTATAACTCATAATTACGACTTATAGATGGGTTAGAGATGTCAGATATGGTGTCAAAGGTCTATAGACAAAACATGAATGTTTATATATTGCATTAAAATATTGAAATGCATTTATACGTACTATAAGTTTTAGTAAATTCAATTGTATTTATTCGTTGATCAAATATCTATTAAGTAACTTTGTTAAGTAATTTTGTTAGAAGTGGTTTACAATGCAATTTATCATAGAAAAATGAAAAAACTTTTATTCGCTATGATGTACATAATAATTGAATATTCCAAGAAATTTTCAATAGCGGTAAAAAAATTTATTCTTATAATATATTTTTTTCAACACAGGATCAACAATATGCAATAATAAACTATGTAAATTATCATAAACGAGATATATATTATATTTCATCGTTAATCGGAATCGTGCATGGCTTTGAGCAGTGCTTCAATGTACATCCACGTTTAATAAATATAATTTTGAAACGATATAAATATATCAGTAATATGATATACAATATTTTTTACAAAAATTGAACGAATTTCCAATACGAAAATCAATAACTTCTTTCTTTGTTCTCTAAATTAATGGCCACACTCTGCTAAAATTTCAAAACCATCATTTATCAAGGAAAATGTGTTTATATCAACGAGATGAAACTTACCGTATCAAAGTACGTGAATTTTTTCTTTATGAGATGTTAGCGCGCAAAATTTTAACGATAAAGTTTAGGTATTTGGCACAAAATTTCTCAGACATGCCGTGGACGCGCAATTCGGATAAAATGTCGTCTTCACTCTGGGCTGTGGCGTCACTCTTCTTCCAAATTCTAACGATCGCCAGGAATGAAGGAACAGAACCGGAAGTTAATTCCATTTTTACTCATATTCATGTTTTAATAATATTGTACGAGTTATTTATCGAATATAACTAGTAAACATTAATTCGATAATTTTTTATATAAATATATAATTTAATATTATTCCAATATTTAAAATAAATTAGCTTTCTTTTTGGTATAGTGATCTATTGAATCGTATCATATATCTCGTAGTAAATATCATTTAAAACATTGAATTACTTCGCATAACACTCGAAAATCTACTTTATCGGATTCGGTTAATGTATCTTAATTATTTCTAAATAAAGTAATAGGAGGTATATCAGATTTTTAATACAAAGTATAATGAAATGTAGTTATAAGTTACTTGTATTTTACACACACACACATATATATAATACACATAGATATATATATATATATATATATATATAATAAATGATTAATATTTCATTGTTTAGCTAATAAAAATATGAAAATTCGAAGGGGTAAGAAATAAAAAGTATAAATTAATTTTATATGACTTTATGTTATACATTACACAGATGAAGAATTTTTGCAATTTATTACAAAGTTATGTAAACCAGTAACTAAAATCTATAATCATGACTTAATTTTATTTGATAACAGCATGATTATTTCAAAAGATTTCAATTTTAGTAATGTACAAATTTAGAAATGTACAAATTCGTAAACCTAATTCATCTTATTTCATTTTGGTTTTATTTACATAATAGTCTAATGTACTTTTATCACAAATCCTTTTATCGAATAAAATTTAATGGCAACTGAAAAAGTTATTTATGATACAAATATCTACAAAGAATTCACACAGATGTAAGAAACTTAATATAAATTTAAAATGTCAAAAATGTGTTTGAATTTGAATATTATTTATAAAGATCGATTACGAACGTCAAAAATATTTTGTATTAATTAAATAATATCTTTTTATTAATACATTAATATATTTGTACGTCTAGTCGAAACATATTTCATAACATGTAATAAATAAAGTATGCAATGAAATATTTATGTAATGAAAGTGCGAGTAAGATTGTTTGAGCATTTGATTTTAAATTTACAATTTGGCAAATAAACATACAAATATTTTAGCATGTTGTTATGATCTTACTCACACTCTTTCGTTTAGAAGATTTTTTGTTACAGATATAAAACATTCTACGTTTTCATGATGTTATGTTTGAATAATAATAATAAAAATCGCTCTTCAACCATCAAAACTATATATAGTCTTCATCTAATGGCGAATGAATATTCATGTCATTGGAATTGCGACCGTAATGACAACAATTTTCAATTACAATATGGGCAAGCTCCTTTATACGTTCATATGGTCTCGGATCTGAGACTAACGTATTCAGTTTCCCAAGACCTCCTTCTCGTATAACTAATATGCAATATTTATGAGCTGTTAAACAAATAATTATAGTTTTAGTAAAATTTTCTAATATTATATGTTCGTTCAAATTTCAGCTTTAAAAAATTCTTTTATGTATAAATAAATAGAATAAATAAAATTACTGCACTTGAAATAGCATTTAATTTCATTGTATACACTTACGATAAACAGTTGTAAGATTAGCTAAAGCCCAAACAGCCCAGTGTTGACATTGTGGTGTATGATATATATCCACCAAACGTAATAATGGTAGGAACGAACGGTAATTAATGTTACGTTCTGAAGATATATCCCAACGTTCAGTGGCTTCAACCATAAGTTCAAGAACTACATTCCGACTAGGTTTTTCTATTGTCCATGCTTCGACACCATCAGACGCTATATGAGCCAATATACCGACAGCATTATACGGTACCTAACAACGAAAGAATACATTAAATACTGCAAAAATACAACTATAAAATATACTTATTAATATGTAATTATAAAACACCTCAATGCTTTCTCCGAAGGTGCGTATTAAATTTGTAAAAACAACCATGTATGATTGTTGCATTAGATGCACTCTAAGATTTTGTACTTCAGCCACATTACCAAGTAATCCCATCATATTTTTTAATAGCTCTTCTTTACGAGGGTATTGCTATAAAAATAAAATGTTTAACGATATAGAATTTAATAACTTTTACATTAAATTAGTAAGATTAATAACATATACCGTAACACATTTATAAAATAACAGCATGCCACTTTCTTCAAAAAATCGTTGACAATTGATAGGGGTTTCATCGGTTACATTCCACATAGTTGACCATGCTGCTTCCATAACATCGTCAAATGTTCTAGACTCAACTCTGTATTGTATTAATTCAAGCATTGTTTTCATACAACCTAAACTGCCTAATAAACACTTCTCTCTGCTTGTTACTTGACATGCCAAGGTATTCAAAAAGAATATTCCAATACGTTGAACATAACTTTCTTGTTGTACATGTTTAACTAAATGCAAAAGTAGTTTCACCAATGATTCATAGTGTGACATCTAATAAAACATAAGTAATTGAAATAGTTTTTATCCTTTAAGATATATTTTATAATGTAACTGAAAATGTTAGTAAACAACAATTATGAAACATACCACATCTTGTGGTAATCGAAATCGGTACAATATTAGACAACCATTTCTCATCATAGTTTCCTCATTTTTATGAATGCTCATTCCAACAACAAGAGTACGAACAATTTTCTTTTTCAATCTTGTTTCAAATTCGCCTTTTTCTTTTATTTTTACAATATAAAATAATGCTGCACTGTATAAACAATGCACATTGTATTAAATGTTCGAAGCGCATATGTTTTATAGTAGGTAAGTCATTGTATCACTTATGGTTAAATACCTTCCAGATAGCTGTATATCTTTCCGAGCAGAATATTTCTCCATTATGTCTAATACCGCGCAAAGTGCTTGATCTATCCTATGACAGTTTTCATATCTATACTTCTGATATAAATCATTTAATACTTTTAGCATTAAATCTTCTTTATTATTCATATAAACATAAGCTGCAATCAGTATTTGATCTTCATTTGCATTTCCTGCAATCTGCAATATATTTAAAAATATGTAATTAGAAAATGAAAGATATATTACGCGATGTTATTGTACAAGTATAATATGTTATACAATATTGCAACCACTATTTACCAATTTTGCTGGAATATTATGTCGTCTGCAAGGTGCATCGGTTGCCTCATAGAGTCCTAGAAATTGTAAGGGTCTATCCACTCTTGAAATTAGACCTGGTATATCACAAAGATCGTTATTATATATGTCAAAATAGAAAGAATCTTCAACTGTTTCTGTTCCATGGTCAACTATTTCTACTCCTGCTAAATTTGTGCCACTAATGTCCAAAGAAGTCAGTTGAGGTAAACCATCCACTATATCAGATAAGATTGCATTAGGATTCGTAAATGTTCCGTTTTGGGGATTGATTTGAGAAATATCTAAATGCCTAATTGCAAAAACATTAAGTTAAAGACCTTAAATACATTTTCTTTTGCTGTAATAAAAAATAAATAAATAATTACCTTAAACATTTTAAGTGACAAATATTATTAACAAAAGCCTGTGCTTGAGAAATAATCTTAACATTATATAAAATTAAAGATACTAAATTGGGAACCAAGTGAAAAAAATCAAAAGTGCCCACATCGAAATTATTGGACAAATCCAAGTGTGTTAAATTTGTTAATCCAGATAAGAGTACGTTATATTCCGAGGCACAAATTGTAATATATTCTAAAGCCAAGGTCCTTAGGTTTGGCATTTTAAACACATATCCTTGTTTCCGACATGCTAATAATTAAAGAAAATATATATATTAATTTTACATATTATTATTTAAGGATTATTATTATTATTATTATTATTATTATAATGTTAACTTCATAAATATAATTAACATTTCACTGTTGAAATACTGATATAAATTATATAATTTTAAATACTTTCTTCGTAGTATCAAATGAATAAAAACAAGCATATCTTCGTTTAACGATAATAATCATAAACAGTAACAATTATTATTCGTAAGTTGGATAGTTACGTTATAATGAAATAATAACATTTATTTCTCTTTAGGAGAGAAACTACGTATAATTTTGATTATTAGTAAACAACGATTAAAAAAGGTATAACAAAATATGTTAACATTTTGGGATTGAAACTATAATTCTTATTACAAATTAATATTAAATACTCGAATAAAGATTTCTATTAGAATTACAGCGTTCTTACCTGCTAGTTTTCTTGAAATGTTCATAGAAGTTCTACGACATATTAAAGTATGCAAATTTTCTGTATTCGCATTTATATAATGAATAGAACGTTCTGTTAAATTAAGACAATCTGTAAGTTCTAATTTCACAAGTTTGTGATGCGTAAGAATCTGTACTGAATAATCAGTTATATTGGATCCCACAACTTTGACGCGTTTAAGTTTGGTTATCCATACATTTTCGAAAATTGTAAAGAAACTGTCGTGGTCTTCGTTTGGATAATTTCGTAGAACGTATTCGATAAGTTTATCGCATATTTCGCATGGAAAAACCACTCCTTTCAAAAGTTTTCGATAGCCATCTTTATTTTTTATCGAAATAATGTCTAAATTTTTGCAGATCACTTGGAAACATAATTCTACAAGAGATTCTGGAACTACGTATTGATCTAAATGAAATAAGTCATCCACATCCGCCATCCTCTACGGCAATTTAGATAAATTGCTTAAAGAGGCTTATAAGAAAATACTAGCAACAATTACGCAATTTTAACTGTCAAATATGTTAAAACGCATCAGCTGGGCATCACTGCCCAAATTCGTTGTAGAAGAGACGTCTTTTATCAACGTTTCCTTATTTTCCTCCGATTAGAAAATAAAACCATTACATATTTAATCGACACAATGCCGAATCACTTGCAAATGAACGCAAAATGAATATACTCACTCTAGATGTTTAAAGAAATTTATTCGACAGTTAACCGATACACGACTATGTACGTGCTCACGCTTGTAATTTTGACATTTCACTTGACTACCGTAGTGACGCTGTTCCTCAACACTCGACTATAGCATACAAAGAACATTACAGTAATCAAGCATTTATTCATATTTAGTTGACTATCCTGCTTCGCGCGAAACTTTAAATCACAGTCTATTTTGATCTGTTTGAAAGGGTTAGTGTAAATAATATAAATTGAATTACAGTACTATATGGGAATAAGTGAAATTGAAAAGAAAAAAACATTTTATTTCAGAATTTTTCAAACATCGTGCACGTTTACACAAGACACGCTTAAATATAATACTTATAAAAATATAAAATACTTTACACTTATATTTTTAAATACAAACCATAACTTAAGTACAATGTACGCTATTCTAAATGTTTGTATCTATGATCCACAGGCCATACATGCATCACCGTTTTCACGAGAGCATGCGAGTATAGTTTCTACGTCTTCGTTGTTTTGACTTTGCAATCTCTCATGTTTCGGAGCAGTATTCAATTCTACATCGTTCCCATTTTCAGAATTAAGAGACTGATTAGCGCTGGTAGTGTTTGTATTTCGTAATTTTGATTTGTCCACTGTAAATTGAAGGGCATTTGCTGCTGGTTTTGTCCTTAAATAATACATACCAGTTTTCAAACCCTGCAAACGATAAAGTATTCTTGTATGTTCAAATAGAATTATTACATTAAAATTTTAATTAAAAAAATTAGTTAAGATTATTTACCATTTGCCATCCATAAAAATGCATTGAAGTCAATTTTTCTGTTGTTGGTTTAGCCATATGAACATTTAACGATTGCGATTGATCGATATAGGCGCCACGATCTGCTGCCATTTGTAAGATTGTTTTTTGTGATATTTCCCAAACGGTTTTATACAGTATTTTCAAATCATCCGGTATGCGTTCAATATTCTACAACATAATGTACATTAACGTACAATAATCATTTTTTACGCGAATTAGAATAACTGTACGTTATAAAGACGCATATAGTATTAACCTGAATAGAACCATTATTTGCAATAATTTCATTTTTCATATCTTCATCCCAAAGATCCTTTTCAGTTAGATCCCGCAATAAATGAGGATTTACGACTTGAAACTCGCCCGACAAAACTCTTCTTGTATAAATATTGCTGGTATATGGTTCTATCGATTCGTTATTTCCTAAGATTTGTGCAGTAGATGCTGTTGGCATAGGTGCAACCAACAACGAATTTCTAACTCCATACTTAGCAATTTTATTTTTTAAAGCGCCCCAATCCCACAAATCAGTTGGTGTAACATTCCACATATCATACTGTAAAATCTGAAAACACATCAATAATTAATATACTATTGACAGACTTTAATCTGACAAACTAAAAAAAATTATAAATGTAATTTTATCATATTATTATAAATTTAACATAAAATAAAAATTTACTTACTCCATTGCTGACTGGGCTACCTTTATAAGTTTCATATGTACCTTTTTCTTCAGCAAGTTCGCAACTAGCCTCCAAAGCACTGTAATATAGCGTTTCAAATATTTGAATATTAAGTTTTTGTGCCTCTTCACTTTCAAACGGATATCGCATTAAAAGAAATGCATCTGCAAGACCTTGAATTCCAATACCTAAAATACATGTCATAAATATTTATAAATGCTACAAATAAATTAAATTTTCATGGTTTATATTTCACATAACAAAAATGTTTACCTATAGGTCTATGTCTGAAATTTGATTTTCTTGCTTCTGGAATTGGATAATAATTAACATCGATAATTTTATCCAGATTACGAGTAACAATTTTTGTTACTTTATGAAGTTTTTGGAAATCAAAAGTTTGATTAGTAGGATTTACAAACATATTGACAGCAATTGAAGCTAAATTGCACACAGCAACTTCATCCGGACTGGAATACTGTATAATTTCTGTGCACAAATTACTACTTTTAATTGTTCCTATGTTTTGATGATTTGATTTACGATTGCAATGATCTTTATAAAGCATGTAAGGAGTTCCTGTTTCAACTTGGGCCATAAGAATAGCTAACCATAAGTCTCTTGCTAGAATCTGACGTTTATATCTTTTTTTGTTTTCATATCTGAAAAAGCATGTTACAAGTGATCGCATAACAAATATTTAATCTTGTTCATATATTTTACTTTTTATAATATAACTTACTGCGTGTAAAGGGCTTCAAATTCTTTACCCCAAACATCGGCAAGACCAGGAGATTCATGAGGACACATTAAACTCCATACATCGTTTTCCAAAACACGTTTCATAAAAAGATCAGGTATCCATAAAGCATAGAATAATTCTCTTGCCCTGTTTTCTTCCTTACCTGTTTATGATAGTTAGATATTAAATGTACAAAATTATAAACAGTATCAAAAATAAAAATAATTAACTCGTAGCTTACCAGTATTTTTTTTAAGATCTAAAAATTCAAAAACATCTGCATGCCATGGTTCTAAATATATAGCAAATGCTCCTGGTCTTTTATTTCCTCCTTGATCAACGTATCGAGCTGTATTATTGTATACCCGAATCATTGGAATCAAGCCGTTAGATACACCAAGTGTACCAGCTATTGGTGTACCTCTTGCTCGAATACAATGTATATTGAGTCCGATACCACCAGCTGATTTGCTAATCAGTGCACATCTTTTTAATGTATCATAAATGCCATCAATGCTATCTTCGCTCATCGTTAATAGAAAACAACTAAAAGATATAAAATATAGATTGTAAGATTAGATAAAAAAGTTTATCTGATTTTGAAATATGATTTAGATATACATATAGATATTGCTATGCAATCGTATATGCTAATTTTATAAATATAATACCTAGACATTTGCTGTTGCAAAGTACACGCGGAAAAAAGTGTTGGAGATGCATGCGTAAAGTAACGTTCTGACAAAAAATTATAAGTTTCTATAGCCCCATCAATATCTTCACCATGGATGGCAACAGCAACTCTCATCAGCATGTGCTGAGGCCTTTCGACAACCTTCCCATGTATTTTTAATAAATAACTTCTCTCGAGCGTTTTAAAACCAAAGTAATTATAACTAAAGTCTCTATCATAAATTATTGCAGAGTTTAACTTGTTTGCATTCTTTTGTATGATATCGTAATATTTCTCACTTATAACAGGTGTGTGTTTATCCGTATATTGTTCCTTTACATGATACAAGTTATATATTACTTCTATAAATAAAATGCAATGATTTAAATGAAAATAAAACACTGAATTATTGAAAAATTGAAAACATACGAATTAAATATATTTATTGCCATACCACTAAAACTTTTCTTTGTTTCTTTATGAAGATTGGAGACTGCAATTCTTGCAGCTAGTACAGCATAATCTGGATGTTTGGTAGTCATAGTTGCTGCAGTTTCAGCAGCAAGATTGTCTAACTCAACTGTGGTAACACCTGTATATAAACCACTGATAACGCGGAAAGTAATTGCAGACTGCAGAAAAATGATAAAAAGAAATTACTTCTCATTATTGTATAACCTTATTAGCAAAATACATATATTTTCATAAAAAGTAGCAATAAATGAGATCTGTTATTGTATGTGATACGATAAAATGTTTTAAATAATCTTCATTCGTGTATAATAATAAATGATTAAATAACAAGATAACTTACAGGATCTACATAATCCATATCTAAATTGTAACATAATTTTTGAATTCTGGATGTTATCTTATCGAAGTGAACATCTTCTTTGCGCCCATCTAATAATTATAAAAACTGACTTAATTTTGTTATAGCAAAGTACTTTTGTGGTAGAATTAATTTAAATTGTTTGAGATAATAGCGAATCAATAAAATTTGTAACATACCGCGCTTTATCACATACATCTTTCCCTTTCCAACCATTTTTATATTACAACAATACACAATAATATCACAATGCTTATCAAATTCCTTTTTCTCCCTTGCAAAAATACTTCATTCGATCACTTTGTGCCCTTACCGGCTTTTGGCGCGAAGCGGAAGTGAATTGCCTCACAACTTGATCACGTGTTGTAAACGTACTGTACTCGATAGTTTGAATCTAAAAATTTAAAAGACAGTTTTCTAATTGCTCGGTAACTGTTTTTACCGAACACTTAAATGTTACATAATATTTAAATAAATCAATAAGTATTTTCGCGAAGAACAAAACAGAGCAAACGGAAACTATATTTCAACGAAACAAAAATTCTTATAATTTTTATGTTGAAATTGTACATGTTTTCTGCGCGTAGAATTTTGAAATATATTTGTAAAATGTCTTATGTAATTAATAAAATAAATTTCAGCAAGTAAAGGAAACAAATATATTATTATTATCAATAAACCTGTAGTCATATGATTGAGGATAGATAACGACAACGTAACGAAGTTTTGTTTGTATATAAATATTTCCAACTGCTAATATACTAGTTACACAGTTACAAAGAAGTTTATAATATTTCGATATTATCAGTAACAATGTTATAATAATATATTGCGTTAAACATCTTGTATCACACTACTATTACTTTGGAATACGTTTTGCAGGATCTTTGTCTTTTTTAACTTCAACTAAACAAATAATTATTTTGTGGCCCTGAAATTGTAGTAATTACCCGGAAGGGAGAGTCACGAAATGTTTCCTGCTATTATTGTTTCATAACCCATTTCCGTCTTTCATTATTCTAATATTTCGATATTATTCTACCATCATAGTTCTTTCTCTTTGATATCGTTGTTATTAGACTTTCTTCACACTTTCGTTTTACGATATTTGTATCTATTTTTTATCTTCATCATACATTAAGTTTTATCTGATCTTTTATTCACCCCTTGGAAGTGCACGATACATCGATTACTTTTTTTTTTTTCTTTTCCTTATGTTATTATTTACAAATATTCTAGCACTTAACGGAAACAAATATATTCGATTGTAGTTTAAACGAATTTATACTAAATCGTTTGCCGACGAAACCAATGCCTGAGCATATCTTAGTTCCGACCAATTTGATAATGTACGTACTGTGAAGTCAAGATCAAGTGTAGTTCAGTGTATTTTAAATGTACTCTTGAAAGAAGGGAGTAATTCGCGGCCATCGGTGTGGTCAATCGGTTATTAGCGAAGTCGGGGCTCTCTCACCATTCATATAGTGCACCTAAATATAGAGTGACACTGTGGCACTAATTTGTTGAATGAAACGATAGGTGTGTTGGTGCTTAGGGGACTGAACGCCATTGTGGGGTAGATCTGTAGGGCACAGTAGAAATCTCAGCACTCGTCGTTTGTGAGCGCGATTTGTGAACGTATCGACACGGGCCGACACACGACACGCTCCGTAAATCTTTTTCACCCACAACGATTCACGACTGTTCTCGATATATCGGTCCAGTGGAAATCTCGTTCAGATCTGTCCGTGAAATTGTGCACGTACGTACATTATTTGATCTGTATAGCGAAAGAAAAGTATCTTTTTCCGTGAGCGACATTACGGCCGTTGATATAGTGTCAGATACTACTTATTCAGTGATTACGTTGCGTTTATACAAGACCGTCATACACCTCGAAAGCTTTTGAATGATTTTTTTTTTCAATTTCGATTCTTCTGGACTTTTTTTTTTTGTTATACCATATAAAAAAGACTTTTGGTAACGATAAATTTTCTAGAAACGCCACGCGAATCTACATTTCTGAGATTTTTTTTTAGAAGAAAAGTTGCATAGCGGTATTGAAACTTAATTATCTTTCTTAACGGAAGTAAACAAATTTTTATTTTATGCATTAATACGTTTAATCATCGATTACGACAATGCTAAAAATTATATGACGTTTATTGATGTACTTTTTTTGTTGATACAATTGTCGAAGATGATACTAACATTGACTGAAAATATCCTAAAGATTAATTTACCGTCGTTCGTTCAAGTCAGTCGCTACACAATTGAGCTTATTACACAATTGATCTGTAGAAGTTGTAAATTGTTTTATACCGAGGATAGTATCATTAAAAGGACATTGCACCCATGAATTCGTTAATGATGGTTGTTACAACAGTTTGTTTATACTTGGAAATTCGACGATTTTTACACTTTTCTCCGTTGTTACGTTAATAATTTACGAAGTGCAAATTAAGCACTTAAGATAGAACGACACGAGTAACGTTCTACCTCCTACTTGGCAAATTGAAAATTTAAATCGGTACAATTTTATTGCGACAAGACGTCCGCCGATCGTGGTTCGTTGTTCCATGTGATGATCTCCGATGACATCGTTTCTTTCACCGATGGTTAATCTAAAATAGGACAAGGTTGCCCGATGGGAACAACGTTTGACAAACGTGATTCCCGGAAGTGGCTCGTTGTCTGTCATCCATCATCATCAAGACCCTTGTTGAGAAGTGTCTCACGTAACGACGATGACCGCTGAATATTCGAAGTTCTCCAGAAATGATCCAGTCATCTTTTACTTATGGTTCATTAAAAAATTTGATTTAACGTCGATATTCTTTTTAATTAAACGAATCAAAAACATTAATGATTAAAACAGAAACAATATTTCTTTTAAGACAACACCCAAGATCTAGACCGGACGGTATTAATTTGAGAACGACTCTGGAAGTCGAGTTCCTACAGCTCTCTCCGAAAATGCATTTTTGTTTACAGATCGAAGCAAGACTTTATAGAATGAGGTGAATTCGATTGACTTTATATTTCGGACAAAAAATAATGCCTTCGAGCGGATCTTCTAAAGTGCCCAAGGTAGATAGGTCCACAAGTCCTCTGCCATGTAAGCCAGCAAATCCTGTTCAAGAATTGAAAGCCCTATTCGCTGAACCACCCCTGAGAGTTTCAAATGGCGGTAAAGATCCAGATTTCCGTTTCGAGGCGATTCAATGCTTGCAATCATCCACTTCTAAGGAAACTAAAATATTGCCGGACAGAGGAACATGGAGCAGTAAGGTAATTATAAATAAATTACTATTATCAAGTATAACACATGTGCTATGATAGAAACTGAACATTTAACGTTGAATTATTCTCGTCTGCTTCAAGGTTGAATTCATCCTTTCTGTAGTAGGATTGGCTATAGGATTAGGAAACTTATGGCGATTTCCTTACCTCTGCTACAAAAATGGCGGTGGTGCTTTTATGGTTCCTTACTTTATCGCTCTTGCACTTGCCGGAGTACCAATGTTCCTAATGGAATTGTCTCTGGGACAGATGATGACTATAGGCGGATTAGGTGTCTTTAAGATAGCTCCCATTTTCAAAGGTTTTTATTCATAGCTACTTTTGTAAAGCGTTTAACTGCTATTCCAGCTTTAAAAAAAAATTTTTTTCTTTCAAACAGGCATTGGATACGCTACCTGTGTTCTCTCTTGTTGGACGAACGTATACTATATTATTATCCTGGCATGGGCACTTTTTTATTTTTTGGTTTCTCTACGAATTGGTACGAAAATAATACGCATGATATTAATAAGGTTGTATAACAAATAGATTAAACAATTTTTTTTTAAATAATAGTTAAACATGTTTATAGACGTACCATGGAGAACATGTGGCAATTCTTGGAATACGCGTTACTGCCTCACTCCTACAGAACGTTTGGAAGCGTTGTGTTGGCCCGAAGACNAATTTACCGTCGTTCGTTCAAGTCAGTCGCTACACAATTGAGCTTATTACACAATTGATCTGTAGAAGTTGTAAATTGTTTTATACCGAGGATAGTATCATTAAAAGGACATTGCACCCATGAATTCGTTAATGATGGTTGTTACAACAGTTTGTTTATACTTGGAAATTCGACGATTTTTACACTTTTCTCCGTTGTTACGTTAATAATTTACGAAGTGCAAATTAAGCACTTAAGATAGAACGACACGAGTAACGTTCTACCTCCTACTTGGCAAATTGAAAATTTAAATCGGTACAATTTTATTGCGACAAGACGTCCGCCGATCGTGGTTCGTTGTTCCATGTGATGATCTCCGATGACATCGTTTCTTTCACCGATGGTTAATCTAAAATAGGACAAGGTTGCCCGATGGGAACAACGTTTGACAAACGTGATTCCCGGAAGTGGCTCGTTGTCTGTCATCCATCATCATCAAGACCCTTGTTGAGAAGTGTCTCACGTAACGACGATGACCGCTGAATATTCGAAGTTCTCCAGAAATGATCCAGTCATCTTTTACTTATGGTTCATTAAAAAATTTGATTTAACGTCGATATTCTTTTTAATTAAACGAATCAAAAACATTAATGATTAAAACAGAAACAATATTTCTTTTAAGACAACACCCAAGATCTAGACCGGACGGTATTAATTTGAGAACGACTCTGGAAGTCGAGTTCCTACAGCTCTCTCCGAAAATGCATTTTTGTTTACAGATCGAAGCAAGACTTTATAGAATGAGGTGAATTCGATTGACTTTATATTTCGGACAAAAAATAATGCCTTCGAGCGGATCTTCTAAAGTGCCCAAGGTAGATAGGTCCACAAGTCCTCTGCCATGTAAGCCAGCAAATCCTGTTCAAGAATTGAAAGCCCTATTCGCTGAACCACCCCTGAGAGTTTCAAATGGCGGTAAAGATCCAGATTTCCGTTTCGAGGCGATTCAATGCTTGCAATCATCCACTTCTAAGGAAACTAAAATATTGCCGGACAGAGGAACATGGAGCAGTAAGGTAATTATAAATAAATTACTATTATCAAGTATAACACATGTGCTATGATAGAAACTGAACATTTAACGTTGAATTATTCTCGTCTGCTTCAAGGTTGAATTCATCCTTTCTGTAGTAGGATTGGCTATAGGATTAGGAAACTTATGGCGATTTCCTTACCTCTGCTACAAAAATGGCGGTGGTGCTTTTATGGTTCCTTACTTTATCGCTCTTGCACTTGCCGGAGTACCAATGTTCCTAATGGAATTGTCTCTGGGACAGATGATGACTATAGGCGGATTAGGTGTCTTTAAGATAGCTCCCATTTTCAAAGGTTTTTATTCATAGCTACTTTTGTAAAGCGTTTAACTGCTATTCCAGCTTTAAAAAAAAATGTTTTTCTTTCAAACAGGCATTGGATACGCTACCTGTGTTCTCTCTTGTTGGACGAACGTATACTATATTATTATCCTGGCATGGGCACTTTTTTATTTTTTGGTTTCTCTACGAATTGGTACGAAAATAATACGCATGATATTAATAAGGTTGTATAACAAATAGATTAAACAATTTTTTTTTAAATAATAGTTAAACATGTTTATAGACGTACCATGGAGAACATGTGGCAATTCTTGGAATACGCGTTACTGCCTCACTCCTACAGAACGTTTGGAAGCGTTGTGTTGGCCCGAAGACGAGGATACGATATGTTCTACTTCGATCGGTAATTTAAGTCACACTTTACTGAACGATCCAGTAAAAGAATTTTGGGAGTAAGTTCGTGTGATACGAAAAATTGCTACACCTTTTGTTTTGTAATTAAAACTTGATGTATATTTCCTTGATTCTAAAAAGGAGGCGTACTCTGCAAATCTCTGACGGTGTAGAAAACGTAGGTTCGATAAGATGGGAACTAGCGGGTACATTGGCTGTTGTGTGGATCATGTGCTATTTCTGCATTTGGAAAGGTGTGAAATGGACTGGAAAAGTAAGTTTCTATAATTAAATACAATATATGAACAAAACTGATTCGTTATTAATTGTTTATTCTTGTACAGGTTGTCTATTTTACATCATTATTTCCATATGCGTTGTTAGCGGTTTTATTGGTAAGAGGATTAACGCTTCCAGGAGCAATGGAAGGTCTAAAGTATTATGCGACGCCAAATCTTTCAAAACTCAGTGATCCCGAGGTATTAAAACATAGATATTTTTTGTTTCTCTAAATTCAACGTCTCGTTAGATCATAATTTAATAAATGTTTAAACAAATGTTCATAGGTATGGATAGATGCCGTGACGCAAATATTTTTTTCTTATGCGCTGGGTTTAGGTGCATTGGTTGCTCTTGGAAGTTACAACAAATTCAATAACAATGTTTACAAGTGAGTAAAATTTATGTTTTACTTAAACGTAACACATATTTTTCAAGTAATTTAATTATTTATATTTATTTCAGGGATGCGCTCATTGTTTGTACGATAAATTCATGTACCAGTATGCTTAGCGGTATTGTTATATTTTCTGTGGTTGGTTTCATGGCTCATGAACAACAAAAACCCGTTGCAGACGTAGCTGCTTCGGGTAATTATAATTCTTGATATTCAGTTAAAGAATCACATTTACGTTTGTTTTTTGTTAATATTTTATTTTTGTAAATGTTTTAACCAGGTCCAGGTTTAGCTTTCCTGGTTTATCCTTCCGCAGTTCTAGAATTACCAGGATCATCAATTTGGTCTTGTTTATTCTTTTTCATGCTTATTCTTATTGGCTTAGACAGTCAGGTAATTTAAGATGTTCCAATGAAACTGAAATGAAAATGATCAATTATTATGTTTTACAGTTTTGTACAGTTGAAGGCTTTATAACAGCCGCGGTAGATGAATGGCCGCGTCTTCTCAGAAAACGAAAAGAAATATTCATAGCAATCGTATGTTTTATCTCGTATCTTATTGGTCTTTCTTGTGTTACCGAAGTAAGTAGTTGACAACAATTAAATATTATCGTTACACATAAACAAGTTTCAGAAAAATATTCTCATAATACTTTTAGGGAGGAATGTACGTATTTCAACTCTTAGATTCGTATGCTGTAAGCGGATTTTGCCTCCTATTTTTAATGTTTTTCGAATGTATTGCTGTCTCATGGGCATTTGGTGTTAATCGCTTCTATGATGGAATTCGCGACATGATTGGTTATTATCCATGCTGCTGGTGGAAGATATGCTGGACATTTACTACACCTGCCGTTTGTGTGGTAAGTTAGAAACCTTTGTTGTGAAATTAAAAATTATTAATACGTATTTATGATGCAATGTAATTAAAACAAACTTTTAAAATAGGGCGTTTTTACTTTTAACATAATAAAATTTGTTCCCGTAAAATATCTTACGTACGAGTATCCATGGTGGAGTCATGTGTTAGGATGGCTTTGTGGTCTTTCTTCGATGTTATGTATTCCAGGATACATGATTTATATTTGGTTTGCAACATCTGGAACTACCTCTGAGGTATGTTAGCTTCAAAATAATTTTTTATCTCGATTAGAATATCCGGTACTTCGTGTTCACTAACTTCACAAGATTCAAATGATACTTTTTTTTCCAGAAATTCCGAAAATTAGTAAGAATAGAAGATGACGTTGCCACTTTACGAATGAAACTCAATCCAACAAAAACTGCCACTATCAGTGCAGATCTCGAACTATAAAAACATCTTTGTGTCTTTGTTTAAAATATGTCAATGATGCATGTGTGTTTTTTGCAATGTATGACTGGGCAGAAGCATGATTTCATATGTTGAACAGTATCATATCATGTAATCATTTACCATAACAAATAAAAACTTAGTGTCTGTATAAAGTGGAGTGCATTGACAATAATAAGGTACAAAATACAATCCCATAAGAAAACTTCTGCTCAAAATATAATTAAGGTAAAATAAATACTTTTATTTGTCATAATTTACATAATGTCAAACCTGTCTACTGTATACAATTAAATGTATATTCTAAATTTTCTTATTTTGAAATTTCAATTTGATTAATAGACTGGATAAATTTATAACTTAAAAAATAGCAAAAAAAAAATCGAATTATATGTCTAACATATATTAAATTATATACATAATTTCATGTAAAAGAATTAATTAAAATACTTAAATTTATTTTTCCCTATTTTGTATTTCTTTAATACGTCCAATAAGTTGTTCCTTCCATTGTTCTTCTGATATAGCTTTCGCCCACTCTGGAATTGCTGTAATCGGTAAAGTGAAAGATGCCATCATAGATTTCACTTGATTAATTTTATCCGCATCCATATCTATGTTTGACTGGTTATGAGGAGATGACCAAACTTCTATTGTTTCTAACATACAATCCTATTAAAAATATAGAACCTCGTTAAAAAAAATCAACAAAACAACATTGTTTCTTAAATCTAAAAGAATACGTACACGCTGTGATTCTACTAATGGGGCTCTTAATGTTTGACTAGGTTCACCCGCATTAGATATCCATTCATCGTCCTAAAAAATTAACAAATTATACAAGCATTTATTACACATACAAAAAGTATTATTAAGTAATAAACGTACCTCATCTTCATATAATATTGGGTCACTATCTGCAGGAATTTGAGACAGTGGTACATATCCTGCCATTCCAACATCATCGTCTTCGCTATCCGACTCATTTGTTCCTCTAGCATCAAGAGGTAAATTTGGTACATTTAATGTTTCTTCAATAGGTTCTTGTGTAGGGTCAGGAGACATTGCGCATCACTTTTTTCCTATATTTATAAAAGGTTTTGTTAAACAAATACGTTACTATTCCATTGATAAATAAAAGCTCCTAACCTTACTTTTATGCGTGCTATTACTTTTTATACTAAACTTTATTAAATCTTTCTGATGGAAATTAAACAAAATTAAAATTTAAAAACAAAATTTCTTACCTTAATATTGTTGAATCAAACAAACTGTAAATGTTAACAAATCTATAACAATACAAAAGTTTGACAGTTTACAGCTGATTTCGTGTTGTGTCGTATTCTGGTTTATACGGACTGTTCAAACGAACCGTTAATTCAAAATAATTGCATTAATATTTTTCAGTATACTTCCTTAAAAATGAAACACATTGAAAACTTTAAAAATTAAAATAAATTTTCAATTCTCATGTTTTTTTTTTACATCTTTCTAGAAACATTTGTGAGTGATTTTGATTTAAAATAATAATATATGAAATATTTTTAAATTTTAAGCCAAGCACATATTTCGTATACTGAATAATTCGAATCAATTATTTTTACTTATTATTTGTTATTTTAATAAGATTTCACTTTTATTTGAACACCCAATAATTATAATTATTCGAACTAGTCGAACAAAGTATGATTTAATTTATTTTATTTAAATTACATAAAAGTGAACTCATAAATAAATACATAATTTATATCTATAAATTACTTAGCGTAGAATAATTTTACGATACCACTGATAGCCATAATTAAAACCAAATGCGCTGAAAATTACATCTTTCGAAAATTCAATTTAGTACGATACAATCCTCTACGACCTCAGAGTCGTATGGTCCACCAGCACCTAATAATAAACTGTGAAAATTCAAATTGTGTGATACAAAGGATGTAGATCCTATTTCAGCCTATCACAAGCATGTGGGACATCGAACTAAATGATTCTCGTAATCTTAATTATTTGACTGCAAAACTTTAAACTCTGTGGCCCCAGAAAAAACAATATGGCCTGGTCCAACACCAGGACGAAGGATCTTAAACATGACCACGAAGTTGCATGACTCGATTCAGCCTGCTATCAGTCCACGAGACATCAAATTCCAGTGGCTAGAGTTCAATAATTAAAGACACACAATAACTCTATAGTTCATCTTAGGGTCAGTTGTTCGAAATCTAGGGTTGGGGCGAAAGTCGGAAATTTGAATCCAAGGTGAAGTGTTTGGATGAGGGAGTATCTAAGATTTAATGTCATGGACTTCGATGTCTTATGACTTGGGTCCTATGATTTCAGGGTCATATGATTCGTGGTCCCAATAAATCTCATTTACTTTAATAAATTTTTATTTCATGATCTATCATTACTTACGATAAAAATCGGTGTAGACATTCTACGTTGAAATTAACAATTTATATTATGTAACAAGAAATTATGAGCAATTTAAAATAAAAATACTTTAAGGAAATATAGAAAGGAAAAGTATGATAAATCCCTTGTGATGAATAAGTAAGACGTGATCATCTCTTCTTCGAAGAAAATTAGTAATCGTATGGACAAAAACTGAGACGCATATAGAATAACGGGTGTGATTAAATTTACCAGAAGATTTCGACCTTGTTACATCTGGCTCACTAAATTCGTGAAGATATGAGTGAGTAATATTTATACGATTGTCTAAAACTGTATTGAAAATAGAAAAATATACGTCAGATCGATTATTCAAATTAAGTATCCATATGTTTGATAAGAAAATAATGACATTTTGTCATACAAGATTATTTATTCTTGTAAATAAACATAGTAATGCTTCGAGCTACGTTTCATCCATTAAGTCGAAATATTGTATAAAAATTTATAACTAATTTCCTCAATTTTTCAATAACATGAACTTATATTACTGTGGTTCCTGAAACATTTATAGAATTAACATTAAATATTTGTTATAGAACAATTCCAACAGTTTCTACCTTTATTAATTAATATCTACAACATCCTTGAAAATGAAAATAAATAAACGATACAGCAATCAAATTTCTCTTTTTTTTTAACAAACATTCTCTCAACGACGGTATGCTCGTCATCGTTGAAAGGTTGGCGAATCGCGATAAATTAAACACGTCCATTTCATTCCAGGTTTAATAGAATCGCAAAACCGCAACGCGAACTCCATTATGATGGGAAAAAAATCCTTTAGACAGTTCGTTCGGAAGGTTACATCGCACGTGGTCAGGCAAGCTTGTCTGATCCCTGAAATAAGAATAAGAAGGAGAAGAAAAAATAGGTAAAGATGGCCGATTGAACGTGATTCAGCGGTTGGCGATGTACGCCCCGAAACCGACCGGTCTCCTTCTTGGTTCCGGGAATCCGTACTCCGCCAATCGGACCTTCAGCATCATCTCCATTCACGGAGAGTGTTCGTCCAGAACGTGACGACACAGCCTGGGTTATACATTAAGAATTCTGCATCGAACGCTGCACGTATTCATTCGCGACAAAAAGGGTTTTTCGGTTCGGTAATAAGCCCTGGTTAATAGTTTTGTTTTGTTGAAAACGTGCAAAAAAAGACACGGTTAAAAACGTTTTGTTGTTTGCTTCAAGTGTTATTACGTTGTCTGTTACGTTATGTGTTGTATGAATTTTACTAGAAGGTTGTGTTACGAAATTACGATGTAAGTAATGAGGAAATGGGAAATGGTACGAATTGTCAGCATCTGTGAATTTTCTTCTGATAAAAATAATTTTGAAAAGGATTAATTTAGCAAAGGTATTGCAGACGTCTATTATAGAGAAACAGGTGTAAGTGTTAATAATTTAAGTTGTGTATTATTGAGTACATCGATTCGATGTTTTATACGTTCTTGAAAGTTTTTTACGTTCACCTACTTTCGCACAAATTAACTATACATGTAAATATTGTACATGTGCAAACAGATAGATATTTGTAAGGAATATGGCAATTTTGTTAAGTTTCATAATCCATTTTCTATTAAGAACATCGCTATATGTACGGTAACGTTTGATGAAACGAAACAAATTTAATATTCAAATTGTTGCAGCATAAAGAGGTATAAGTAGATACTCTAAAGCAACTAATGTATAAAAATATACAAAATATAGAGTTTTCAAGTGTTCTCAACTTTATTTATACTATGCAATATCTATTAGAATCTTAAAAAAAAGATACACAAAAAATCAAAATCTTTTTCGTACTTTGTTAAAGCTAAAACCACTCAGATATAAATGTGCAATCATTATCACAGACACATGTATCGATTGAAAATTGCATAATTAATATGCAATAGAATTTATAATAATCCATTACAATTTGTAACACACATTAAAGAGCACAGTTCACAAATTCACGAATAAAACAGAATATTCTCTTTCACTGCGTTTCGTGCGTTAGCAACTTGTTGCAAAAGAGCGAATATCTTTAAACTGACAATTATTTTGATAGAACGTAATCTTTGATACTTTGAACGTTTGAGTCATCGGCCGTGTTTTTAAGAAGTTACATCCGGGAAAGTAACGTCGATCAGTGGATAGCCCTTTTCATCTGGTTTCTCGTTCGAAACTGACACAGCACAGAGTCAACGGTGCTGCAAGGATTTACCGGAGAAATCGGCGAGTCCCGATGACGCACGTGGCTGGTTTCATGGAAACGCATGAATCGACCGATGCGCGAGTCACACCAATTTCAAGAGTGATCGCCTCCTGTTTCGTTACATAAGCATATTTTGGGACGATTGAAATTTAACGAAAGTAGATTGAGACCAATGTCGAATAATAAGAGAAGTCATTATAAAATGGTAAAAATGAAATAAAATTTGAAATATAGGAATAGGAAATAAATGATATTTTATACGAGAAAATCTATAGATAGGTATATTCGTGAACTTATACCTGTATCTATTGTTTCTTAACAACAATGTAAATAAAAATGTATCCGGGTCAATTTCATAGATTAAAATATACGTCACTTTTATTATATAAATATAATGCAGCTCATGATTTAAAGGACTTCTATAAGATTACATTACTCGATGCTTAACCCTTCGAACGTTCCCATAAAGTATAATTAGATCGAGTTAAAAATTATGAATATAGTGATAAAGAATATTGTAAATCAGTTGTATGGTATAAACAGTTGGATTAAGTTAAAGATCGGAAAAATAAACAAGGAGAATATTTTTCAAGGTATCAGGTTGTTGCTTCAAAGAAGAGCATCGATTCCTGTAATACAGAATTTGTATGATCAAAAACGAATGGTCAGCTCATGTATTACACATGTCGATGAATCATCAACGCTTTGCGGAGACCACGAGTATCGAGACATATTCTCTGGCCGCGAGCGGCAAAACCACGTAACAGTTTCTCCAAGATGAAACGACAGATTGTGTCAACCGACCGGAAGATCGGATTGAAAACGAGCGATAAACGAGTGATCGATATTCTTGTAGCAACAAGTATATGTCGCTTAATTGATCAATAAATAAGACATTCGAAAAAGAATATTTTAGCGTGGAAGATAAATCTTGCGAGTTGTTCGATTTTTATGGCGACGAATTCACAGACGTCGGAAAAAAATGCACAATTTGGCGATACGTTGGCGACCAGGCTTGAAATTTATGCCATCGATTAAGAGTCAATACAGATGCGGGAACGGATCGAATGCCATAGAAGAAGAAACGTTTGAAAGAGACGATATGGAATTGCAACCGGTGATGGTTCCGTCTGGTAAATATCTTTCTTAAAATGTTTTATTTGATATAATACACTAGAGTAGCATATTTTTCTCTTTACTTAAAAGAGAACGTGTAAAAAGATTGAATTATACTCTGTTTTTTCCCTGAATTTCTGTCAAATATAATTTTAAGTTTCGTTACATAGATTAAGCAGTGTTTTGAATCTTTTAGATCAACTTATTTGATATTTGTTATTGTTAATGTTATTGGTATTTATACCGACAGAGAAATTAATCTAAAAAATGGATATTGTTTATATTAACCAGATCCATCGGAATGGAACTCAAATCACATCGCATCGTGGATTTTATGGTGCAGCCGCGTGTTCTCCATAGAACCAACACCGAGTGCGATTAAATTTCCATCGACCGGCAAGGAATTATTAAAACTGTCGTCGGACTATTGGCAAGCTATTCCTGGCGGAAAAATTTTGGCTCGACACCTTGGCTGCCTTCAGTTCCAAGCAACTGGCGTGCAAACACCGGATTTATTGCAACATGACAAAATCGATGGTAAGTGAGCAAAATTATAATACAAAGAAACATAAATCTTTCAGCATTCTCATTCATACGACCTACGCAGTTTTTGAAACATAGAAATTTCGACAATTGCAACAACTGTTATCGTTGGAGTTATTAATACATCGATCATCAAGTTTCACTGAAACAATACTTATACACACCTACGTATAAAACAATAATTGTTTCGAGAAAATATGGCAAAAGCATCGCTTCTATTTTTGATGCAATACGGATAGCCACGAATAAATAGTGGCAACGTAGAACACTCTATACATTATTAATATGTAGGCTATATAACGTTGTATTCAACGTGCATTCTTATTCTTTCCACGACATTTAAAATTAAAGAATGATACTGTACAACGTCATCATTTATTATAGCACGCGAAAGTCGATGTAAGCATTACTGATACAATTCCTGTAGTAAATCCAAATGACGTGGGATCCATGGAGCTTAGAAAAGGTTAATAGGGGTCCAGGTTTGGATTGAAAGTGACCGGAAGAGGCTAACCGTTCCCCAGGGGCAGTCGTAGTCCACTTGCGAACACTTCGACCTTATCTTAAGCTTTAACGAGGGCGCGATCTATTAGAGATAAGAGGGGTCCAGTGGAAAAATAAATATCGTAGACGATAATGGTCTCATTCCTCCCGCCGTTAGTCTTTATCCACCCCGAGTTGCTGACTCGAAAGAAAAACGTCGAACGTTCGTATTATCAATAACATATTTCACTTCGTCCCGTTCATCATTGTTTGAAAAATGATTCAACGCTGAACAAAATTAATAAAAAGAAAAAAAGAACCAATAAAAATTCATAGTGTTGCAGTCTAAAAAATTCAACTTTCGAATGGAAAAACTTCGAAAACGCTGGATTAAAAAAAGAAACGGCGAAACATGCGAAAACTTGAAGATAGATCTCAGGATAAAGAGTACTCGAAGCGTTTCGTGGAAGCGAGCAAAAGTTATTCCAGCCTTTTTGCGCGCGAGAGCAAAGAACACTAGCCAAAGGTAGTTCCTGTTCGCGAAAGAGGAAAAGAGCGATTCGCTTCTTGGTCGACGACGAAAAGTGAGAAGAGTAAAATCTTGGCAGCGTAAGCCTCCGAGATATATTGTCCGTTTGAATAACGTTGTAGGTGCTCTTGGGGGCCCACTCCGCGCCAGGCAGCGGCCGTTTATTAAACGAATCAGTGTTATCGCGGTGAGAGAGCCCTCATGAATAAACCATCGAGTGTTTAGGGCGGCGGAAAGGTGGTGGCACCGCCACCCTGGGGTTATGGCTTCGTAGTAACCGCTTCCACCCTTCTCCTTGCCATCTACTCTGTCGCGGGAGGGGATAGCAAACTCTAACGGGCTAGGGATGGTAAGCTCACCACGGGGTGCGGTTATATTGTTTTCTTGATGAGCGCGAAACATCCCCCGAATCTCTGCCGTATACGGGATAATTTCACGCGTCACCGTCGTACACCGCGAAACTTTCGCAACGTGAAAGCTGCCTGAAGCGGAGTCGTGACCTCCGACAGGTATCGTCATCTATATGTATTATACTTTTTATCTCTTTTTCTGCAACCATGACAAGAAGCGTTTATACAGATATGTTTGAGCAATCGAGAGTGGTTTTTAATATAGTTCGATCCACGATATGTTTGACTATTATTCTATAGACTTATTAATATTATTAAAACGAAGCACAGTTTAGCCGGAAGAATAAAGCAATACAAGGCTAAGAAGTGCGGCAAATTTTACTTACAAATTATACGCCGACATTGATTAATAAAATATTTAATCTTATGATAAACTTTTTAAGAAGTGCATATAATAATTTGCATAAAAAAAAAGTAGGAGCAATTACTTTAATATGAGAGGATCGATCATTTCTTAGAAAATTGTTTATTCCTTTAAAAAGATAACTCCTATATTTCTGAAATGAAAAATTGAATCCATTTGTAGCCAAAAGTATAGTTAGGAAAAAATTCTGAAGGAGGAAAAAACGATGACCATACTCGGTAACTGATTTTAATATGCCTACTGGCAGCAATCTTCGCGTTAATGAGGATAGCTGAAGCCAGAGATTCGGTCTCTTACTGTACAGAGGTGTAAAAGTATTCCGACCACGGGAGTTAGAGTGGGGGCGATAAGGGCTGAAATCACCGGGGGCAAAGGTCGCTCAGTTACTCTCTGTCCACCGTCTGGTACGTTTTATTCAACGCGTATCTACGTTTTATCGACATCGCTGATCAAATTTCATGCGACACGTCCGTTCATGTATATAAATTTGTGCGTGTGCAAAACGTGAACCACTTGATTTCTTTTTTTATTATTTTTTTTACCGACCCTATTAAATAACTGTTTAAAAACATTTTTGTTATCGCAGGAAACGTTAAAGTCATCATTCAGCCCCAAAATATACAATAGTGTTATGTAGCGTATACATATATTGTTTTTTTAAATAAATTAAACATTCACTTACAATGTATGGAACATTAAAAAACTTTTAAGTGATCGAATAAAATAATAAGATAAAAAAGATGATTCGAATACAGAGAAAACAAATATTTTCGTGGACCAAAGCATTCATAGTATTTTAATTTAAAAAAAAACTCATTTTAAACTAATTAAGCATCGTTATTATAAACTTTGTTGTTAAAACGTTTTTATGTGTTGATCTTAAAATTTGTAGGATATTATTTTAAAAACATGCATTAAATCTGAGTAAAAGTTAAATCTTGAGGATTAAGCAATAAAGAAGGATGATTATCGTATTACGTACCTTCGTAATGAGATTAACACCGAGCCTGCCGATCACCGTTGTTCACGCGGTGGAGGATTAGGCTCGCGAAATCGTTCGACGCGTAATGTGGAGGATTCAAACACATCCGTTACATCTTCAGCAGGATACCAGATTCCATCCTTCGGCAGCTGCCATCCTTTATAACGGTATTTGTTACTGCATCACGTTGATTTTAATTACGGATAAATTCCAGTGAATTATCAGCTTAATAATTAAATTCATAGCAGACAATAGAACGAGGAACACATAATTTTGTTGTCTTGTAGCTGTTTACTTTCGTTTCCGTAAGATTTTCTAGATAAGTTGCAAAAGTTCTTTGATCAAAATTTCTTCTACTATCTAATATTAAATAAATCAATCTTATTATTAATTTATATAAATAATTTTACAAAGCGAGATTAGCAGTGAAACAAATTTTACGTTTAACAAAGTAAAATAGATTTTCTTCTATCCGACCAAAGTTGAAGTAACAACCGATTATAAATTCAAATTTATCGGTCGAAAAATATTAAAATTTTCAAAATCTACAGACAAACCAATTACTTTCCTTTTAATAAACACTACAAACTTCTAACTTTGCCTAAGAACAGGGAAAAAAGACTGTACACGCATAATAAAGGAAAATTTCTAGCCTAAAAAAAAGAAACATTCCGTGCTATGTTAAACAGTTGTAACATGAACAAATCTTTCTCTTTCTTTCCTTCAACCTATATAAGTTCTTTCTTTCTTGAAGAATAAAGTTCAAATATTCGAAAGGAACACAGATTAAACAAACGCGAAATAAAGTATGCAGGGTAAAAAACAAAGAAAAGGATGAAGAAATATACCAAGCAGTGGATGATCGCGACCATCGCTGTCCTTTCAAGGTTTCAACGAATCGACCTCGAGGTAACTACAGTCACCGGTGCATGCGTGTTTCTGCTTCTTGTCCGCAGAGAGGTTCAGCCTCCTCCAACGGACTTGCTCGCTGATTGGATCGACAGCTGGAGCCGGCGGTTCCGGGGCGGTCGGAGGCGGACAAGTTCAACTCTGGCAATTCCTGCTGGAGCTGCTCTCGGATTCGTCCAACTCATCCTGCATCGCGTGGGAGGGCTCGAACGGGGAATTCAAGCTTACAGATCCGGACGAAGTCGCGCGTCGATGGGGCGAACGGAAGAGTAAGCCGAACATGAACTATGACAAACTGTCGCGTGCGCTCAGGTAAAAATAAATTGTTCGCTTTATCTTTTTGAGATAATTGATAAAAAAAAATGTTTAATACTATGGTTAGCTGTTTAACTTAATTTTACTTGACGCTGTATAACAAGAGCGAAGAAAAATAACATTTGCTTGTTGAAGATTTTTTAAAATTTTCTCAGACTGTTTTCTCAATTTACGGAAACGCACAACTGTTACAATTCAAATTATGTCAGAGAAAAATAAGCAAAAGCTTCGAATAATAGATACTTAATCTTTTGGTAATTATTAGGTGTATGATTCGTTTTATAGATATTATTACGACAAGAATATTATGACGAAAGTACATGGAAAACGATACGCGTACAAATTCGATTTCCATGGGCTGATGATGGCTTGTCAGGCTCAAGCTGGTGTCACATTAGAGACGTCTCCATCGTCCCGAGGTACAGGCGCAAATTGTCACCCTCACCATTCGCATCACACTCATCAACTGTATTCAACAGGACCATCAGGTTCGCAACATCCATCGGTATCGGCACCACCGCCGCCGCCTCCACCGCCACCGCCACCACCACCACATTATTGTTGGCCTTATCACAGATACTCTCCACCAACGTAACAAGAAAAATTTGTTGTTTTTCACTTTTGATACCGTAAAAAAGTCTTCTAAGCAATCGCGCATAATATATCTATAAGTACATAAAGGCAATTGTAAACTAAGCTGTTGTTTTAGGAGACTAAATGATTTATATTGTAATTTAAAAGGAATTAGGCTATTTGGCAAAGAAGCCTATAATTATTTACGGATAAAAGTAAGAAATTGAAGATTATTCAATTTTTATCGATTAATGTTTGTAAAGTTTGTTAATTATACTTAGATCCAACAGAAAATCAACATGAAATAAAATAGGTAGTAAGAAAGGGCGACATTTTTCTAACAGGTAGAAGATTTATTTTTAGCGTATAATTAATAATATTAAATATATTGTGTGCAACAAATGTTAAGCATAAAAGAAATGTATCTGTTTATACAAACAAAATTATTGTACATATAAGTATGACTACAATATTTAGGTAAGCGTAATTGAAGCAATAGTGTTACCTTCGTAAACATTCTGAATAAAACTCCTATCTATATTTTTTGTTTCATGTTACAATGTACAGTTTGTAAGAACAATTTTTCATTTAACGATCAAACATTAAGGTTCTCGACAGATGCTTAGGAAAAAATAAAGTTCCGTAAGAAGCATGTTTTACTCATTTATTCATTTTCGTGATATACTATAATGTTTTGGAAGTTTTTTTATTTATGTAACTTTATAGAAACTTATTCGTGTGTAATAATGGCGTGTGTAATAATTCTTCACGATTTTGTTAGCTACAAAACTGGTATTTTTAAGTTGAAAAATATATCTATCCTTTTTTAATCGTTTACTTTCTTCGTCTAAAAGACTTCTACTACGATTCTATNGATGCTTAGGAAAAAATAAAGTTCCGTAAGAAGCATGTTTTACTCATTTATTCATTTTTGTGATATACTATAATGTTTTGGAAGTTTTTTTATTTATGTAACTTTATAGAAACTTATTCGTGTGTAATAATGGCGTGTGTAATAATTCTTCACGATTTTGTTAGCTACAAAACTGGTATTTTTAAGTTGAAAAATATATCTATCCTTTTTTAATCGTTTACTTTCTTCGTCTAAAAGACTTCTACTACGATTCTATGCTCCTGTTGTCCTCATAGAAATATAATAAGAGGAGAAAACTAAATTGACCGCTTCAACTCGTAGAGGGCATAACGAAACGTTTGATTTTTTACACCGTCGGTATTTCAAAACATCGGACACGAAGTTCCATAATGTGCTTTTGTTAATTTCAATTTTTGTTACCGACAGTGGAAAGTGACGCAAACTGTAAACCTTTGGTAATCTTCATCAGATGTCGCTTATAAAAATTTGTTAACCAATCAAAATCAGTATAGACATAACCAAAGTATCGCGTGCTTAAATGAGCGCCATTTCTCTTTCTTTGTAAGAAAAGGTAAATGGAAGCACGCTGTGTGGCGGTGGGCTAGAAATCAATTTATTATAATGGCATCATCGTAATTTTTGTTCGAAAAAGTTTTAAAATGTAAACCTGAAAACAGAATCGCTAACATTTTTTCATTATTTCAGTTCTCCGGTCCGTAGAAAATATGTCAGATGTGGAGAAGTAAGTATATTTCGTATAATTGTTAACAATATATTAGTATTCAATTTTTTGTTATACAGACATGAAGTTTAAATTATGTATAATATGTACTGCATTTAGTGCATACTGTTTTGATATTGAAATTGATTAAAATTAATTGTGTACGTAGGATTAACGTATAACCTTAAATTTGTACGTCAAGAATTTATTACAAAACATTAAACGAACAAAGCGTAATTGTTGTTTTATTTTTAGTGACGATGGCACCTCTGCGATCGCAGCAGGAGGTGCAATGGACGTGAATACAGCTCTCCAAGAAGTTCTTAAAAATGCTCTTATTCACGATGGTGTTGTACACGGCCTTCATGAAGCTGCCAAAGCATTAGACAAGTAAGTTTATTAAATAATTCATTTAACTTGATTCTGTATATCTTTATAAAGACTATCGTGTATAATTTTTGTAAAATAGTTACACGATGATATATCAGGTTCCCCCTTCTGAGAAATATCCGTTACCAAAATTAGTACTGCTGTTATCAACCTTATCTGATATACTATACAATTATATTTTTGTATGTAATATAGAGTATCGAATTCTCATATTCATTTTGTTTATGGTATTTTAGAAGACAAGCCATGCTATGCATTTTAGCTGAGAACTGTGATGAACCTATGTACAAGAAATTAGTGCAAGCATTGTGCAATGAACATCAGATTCCACTAATCAGGGTAGACAATAATAAGAAACTCGGCGAATGGGCTGGTCTTTGTAAAATTGACAGTGCTGGTAAAGCTAGAAAAGTTGTTGGGTGCTCCTGTGTAGTCATAAAGGTATAATTTACATAATGTTTAGAATTTAAATTAATTTATTTACATACACTATAAGTTGCAAAAGTACAACAATACTATGTGATGAAAGCAAAGGCTCCCTCTACTGAGAGAACCCAATAATTAACTATGCTGTAATTAAAGCCTTCCTGATTTTAATAGTTTAACATTAAACACATTATTTCTTATAGCAATATTTTATGTATCGAGTGTTTGTTTTTTATTTTTAGGACTTCGGAGAAGATACTCCTGCAAAGGATGTTGTAATGGAATATGTCAAACAAAGTTCTGTACACTAAGATCTTTTAATAAAATATTGGATATAAATTCGTACGTATAATTTATTTAATCCTTAAATATTTTCAATTTTTATAAGTAAATCAAACAAAATTCATTCGTTAGTAATTAAAAATACAAATGTTGATATTCTTACTTTATTTGATAAATAGTGAAGACAGAATGATAATAAAGTGATTAGAAGCATAATAAAATATCATTGTCTCTGAAAAAAACCTTTATATTAATCTTTTTGTTCAGATTCTATGTTTTTTGTTAGTTTATCACAAATAATTTTATGCTTTTCCCAGTCTTTTACTTGGCATTCCCTGTAAATGGTGCATTAATAATTACTTAAGTATACTGTAGTTTTACTCCACGAGTATACGAATGAAAATCTGTACCTTCCGCAGTACCAAGCTTGTTTACATTTAGAACAACGTTTTTTTGCTTCTTCATGACATAAAAAGCATTCTTTAACATCAATACAATCTAATTTGTCTAGATCATACGCATCGCTTAAAATTTTGGCTGCATTCTTAATATATTCTGTATCTGTTGTATATATGAATTTTGATTGATGCTTTGCTAATTTTTTCCACTTTTTATGATACTTTTCCATTATTGATGATCTTATCTAACAAAAATATCGATTAAAATGGTTAATTAATATTTTAACAATTGTAAAAAAAATGTTTATGTTAATTTACAATTATCAACCTGTGGTACAAATTCTACGTTTAATGCTAGAGGTGCCTTAGCGTAAGATGATGATACGCTTAAATAACTTAACCACCTTTTTAAATCTATCAAAGGAGAAATTTGATCCAATACACATTCGTGTAAATGTTTCTGTAACTAATAAAGACAATAACATTAATTTTTTAATTTAATATGTAGTTTTAAAGTGTTAACTTACTTTTAACAACTGAGAAAATCTATGTTCAGTAATTTCATAATATGGTGCACTTTTCGGATTAAGCAATAATTCCCTTAAACCAAGCCAAACTTGTCCTTCTATTTTACATATTTTACCTTCTTCGTTTGATTTTACTTTTCTCCAACCACTATTGTATATCATATTTTCCCCTTAAAGGTAAACAATTTTATAGCGTTCTATTTTATTTTTTTGTGTAAAAAAAGACAATTACCTTCTGCGTTTTCCTTTTTCCATGGATGTTTTTCAATCAGTTCAACAAGCAAATACGGTACATCATGTGTAGCTAATAATCGCGACAATACATAAAGTGGCAAATTGTCTGCAAATTCGGCTAAGTAACGAAGAATCGAAATGCAGCGCATACCAATATCAAATTCAAGTTCTTTCTTTTTTTCAAATATTTCTTCGAGACATAAACTGATTTAAATAATTATGACTTAATATTAGTTTTTTATTAAAATCAAATAAAACCAAATGAAAATAAAACGAATAGTGACTCACTTTGGAGTTTTTACATTTTCGTAAATCTCAATGTCCGATCTATCGAGAAGTAAAGATACAGATTTAACAGCATAATCAACGAGGTCAAGAACAGAATCATCTATAGTCTCTGTACTACCACTGTGAAATAATACGTTTTCTAACAATGAAACAACAATATCTTCATGATAAAATATAGTAAAAAGCATAAAAGTATTTTTCGGCTCTCCTTTCATTTCTATTAAAAGCGGAAATACTTTGTGTTTCCATATATCAGTTTGTATAGCTTCATATATTAGAATGGGAATCTATAGCAGAAAAGTAGTATTAGAATAAAAGATTATTATGTACAATATATGTTTTATTATTTACCTTTTTAAAAGTAATAAACCATTCCTTAGTACTTTCTTCTCGCAAGGCACTAATTTCTAATACACTTTGTTGATTTAATAACATCAATCTTTTATGAAATTCAAACCATCTGAAAATAATAGGCAGATTATGCTTACGTTGTAAAATGTATACATATTTTTTTAATGTTTATACGAGATTAACCCTTTTGTTCCAATATTTTCAAGTTCGGAAATTTGTAAATTTTCTATGTACGTTTCCGTTTCCCACGGTGAAATTATATATTCCATGCGATTTGACATTTTTATGATTAGAATGACAGTGCTATAAGCGAATGTCGACCATTTGTAAACAAAATTCGTATTCGATATCATCAACAATCTTTGCTAGTATTATATAATATACACATGCAATGGCCATTAACTATAGTTTTTAAATGTTTAATATTTAAAAATTAAATGTACGAAGGATTTTAAACAAATTTTATTGTCACATTAATGCTGTAAAACTTTTTTTTACGTTTAGATTTCTCACCTACTGTTATATCTTTTTATTTATTTTTTGATTATAAAATTGATATCTTCAATTATTTTTTCATAAATTTTTAACAATTTTTTTATGTACTAATGTACATACAATCTATTTTTTTAAATTAATTATTAAATATTAACTTTTTCCCATACTCATTCCTCATCCATTTTTAAATTTCTAATATCTTAATATTACATTTTTTATTATACCGATGTAGTAAATACAACATTTTTACACATTGAAGTTAAGAAGAATTAGACTTAACCTATATAGTTTTCTATTTATTGAAAGTTAATACATTTCATTTTATAAACATGTTAAATCAAATTTTTTTCGTTTCAGTTTGTATTTCAGTTATTTTAAATATTGTACCAGTATATTTTGCTACAACTCATCATAGTGGGGGTAATTTTTAGGGAAGAATAAAATTACTTATCTATATATGTATGTGAAAAATCACGATCTATTTAATTTTCATTAGATGTGTTAATTTTATAGAGTCCAATAATCTTCCAAATGTATCTTTAACCAGTGATACAGAATTAATAATGATATCGGAAGAATTATTTATTAAGTCGTCCAATAAATTATTAAATTATGTTCATATCAATTATCAAGGAAAAACAAGTTTGAATAATTTTACTGATAATGCTCCTGAAAGGTATTTTCTAAATTTTTTCTTTTCTTAAAACTTGAAATTTAATTGAATATTATAATTTTAGGTTGTTAAATATATCATCCAATATTTCTTTAACATCGACAACAAAATCTCTTATGAAATTATNTCGCTTTTCAACTGTTACTCTGTACGCTCCATTGTTTTCTCTAATTGTTTGTACACATGTCAGTCGGTGTATTTGCTCCTCATTCTGTACCGAAACGTTCAGCGTATGTGGAACGTCAGCCATTTGTTGGTTAAACGATTTTTACGTGACAGTAATTCAACGGCATTTGCTTTTCATGACAGATATTTGGAAAATATTTTCATTCGTATACACTGTCGAAGAAACAATAAATATATTAAATAGAAGGTGTTACATGCAGTTTCTATTCTTACTTTTTTCTTTTTCTTTTTTTTATCCATCAGAGTACAAGGAGTTTCTACTTACACGGAGTTTCTACTTACTACTATTTTTACGGTGTTCCTTACAAATGCGTTGTACCGGTATGCATCGAAGTTAGATGTAGTAGTACACACGCGTGAAATTTCCTCTATGCGTTAATATGAAATANTTCTCAATCAGAAATTGTAACAAAGGATGAAGATATGGAAGAAAATGAATTTATTGATAATTTAATGAAAACAGATATAATGCTACATGTTATGTATTTTTTATCTTCCAAAGGTTTCTTTAAAAATGACATACAGGTTTATAAAGATACTTTGAAAGAAATTTGGTTTCACTTATATTCTCGAAGTCAGGGAATAAATAGTAGTTCTGGATTTGAACATGTATTTATAGGTGAGAGAAAGCGACATAAAGGTGTTACAGGACTTCACAACTGGATTTTTTTTTCGCATGGAGAATTTTCAAATAAAATTAATTATTTTGGATTTTTCCGTAATAAGGAATTTGTTAGTGTAAGTATAAATATAAATATAAAACGATAATATTCATTAAATCGTTTTAAACTATTTTTAGAAAGCTGTCATTTTAGAAACATATTTCACTTATGTTGGAAAACGTAAAATGTCAACTATATTCATTGGGACAACACCAGAATTAGAAATGGCACTTTATACACTTTGCTTCTTTACAAGGCCAAATAAAAGATGTAAATTATCTTTTACTGGATTTAAATTTGATATTCAAACATATGTATTGCGAACTAATCGTAAAAAGTTCGTCGCAACTGCTTTTCCCATCTTAGGGAAAACATAGAATAAGTGGCTATAAAATATGAAAGTAGAATATTTTATTTGTTGGAAACACAAAAGACGATTTATTACAATCCCAAAATACTGTAAATATTTTTTAAATATAAATAATTCATTTATACAAAGGAAAAAAGTATATAGTACTTATAGAAACTTCTTAAGTTAAATCAATCACATGATTTTTATGCTTGTTTTCAGTTTCAGCTACTTTCTTCTTCGTGTTGATTTTTCTTTTTTTCTTTAATATAGAGCTATTTGAGAATTTATTATTATCACTTTCATCCGAACCGTTTGTATTATCTTCTGATAGTTTAAATCTCTTAGAAACTACTGGAGTATTTGTGGAAGAACTACAATTAATAAAATCTACTTCTGCACTACTTGTATTATTTTCTATTTGAGGATCATTAATTTTTTCTTGAATACTTCTAGTACTACGTACGGATATCTGTAAATGAAATATAAAATAAATATAATTAATCATTAATTTTTATTTTTGTTATTAATCTAAATTCAGTTTCAGACCTTTTCTATTTTTCGTTTAGTAACATAATTTGATGTAAGACCTTTCCTTGAGGTATCTTGATTATCTTTTTTTGATATTTTTTCTATCGGACTTTCTTTAGGAACATGATTCTTACTTTCTGCATTTTCAACCTCTGATACATTATCACATTTTTCATTGATACAAAGTATTTCTTCTAACTCATCAACTCGTTTTTGTAATGCCATATTTCTACTTTCTGAAAATGCTAGTTTCTCTTCTAAATCCCTAAAATATTAATATGTATTATTCATTTAAATTGTAACTGAAAAATTTCAATATAGAAATACTTAAGGAAATTTTTTGACATCTTACATTTGTTCTGTTTGTTCTCCTAATAAGGTATTAGATTTTGTAGTACCTTTAGAAAGCTCTTCCTTAAGCTTTTTAACAGTCATGCGTAATTGTTTGCATTTATTAAAACTTTCAATTAATTCCCTGAAAATATAATTATGGTAATAACATAATTTATTTCATAATCTTTTAAAACATATACATATATATACGTTACTTACTTTTTCATAACAGAAATATATGTGGTAAGTGTTTCAGGATCTTTAGTTTTTCCAACCATTTTGCTAACATCGCTAATAGGAGCATACAATAGTATTTGTATTCTAAAACACATATCAAATTAATATAAATACAATATTAGATTTATAGCGTATGTACATATAACCATTACATACGGCCTGAGGGCTTCAATTTTATTTTTTAATTGAGCAATTTCTCTTTTTAAGGTATCACAATGTGAACTTTGCTGTTTAAAATATTTGATTTGCTCTTTCAAAGCGTATATTGCAGAGTTCTTTTTAGTCATTTCACTTTCTACTTTTCGAACCTCTTGTTTTAGACCTGCATTTTGTTTTTCTAAAGCAACATTTTTTGAAGAGTAATATTGGATGTCCTTTTCTTTCAACAAAATTTGAAATTTCAAACTGTCTACTTTTCCTTGCAACGTGGACCCTTGAGATTCAACTACATCATTGCTTGAAAATGTGAAATACAGCCTATGTATTTTGCTCTGTGTAACTTTCTCTCTGCATTGTGGGCAGCTTTTTGACCTGAAAATATGGTATAATTATAATTATTTTCACAGAAAAAGAAAGAATTACTTAGAAAATTTATATGCTTTGTTAGACTTTAGTACTTTCTAAGAATTTTTTACTTTTATTATTTTTAAATATTTGTTCACCTTTCCAGCCATGGTGTTAAACAATGCAAATGGAACACGTGTCCACATCGTGTGTAAAAAATATCATCTGATTGCATCAACTGATCACTGCATATAGAGCATATGACGTTCATTTTATGTCAAAATTTCATAAACAATGAGCATAAGAATACTATTACGGATAAATTTACGTTAGACTTGTTAATAATTTTCACGAAATTTTAATGTCGATACTATGTAGTTTTTATTTTCCAAAAAAGCATTTAAAATCAATGTTACGAAACTGTAATTGTTGTGTTTATATTTAAGGTAGCTCAAGTTTCAAAAAGGTTATACATGTGCCATCAAATAGTGTAGGACGAAATGTCATTGGTAATATTTGCTCCCTAGATATTTCTATAAAGTTTAAATTCACTACTTTTCCAAAACTATCTACAATTTTACATTACTTACAGAACAACTCGCTCAAATACATATTGTATAACAATTATAAAAGTAATTATACATAACAATATAAACTAATATGCCAACTTGATTTTTGCGTATAAGTTAATAAAAATTTTCGCATATTTCCTTGATATTTACAGGATAGCCAATTTAAATTTTAATTCAAGTAAATCGTTACTTTCTTCGAATGCCATATGGAAAATGAGGTGTAAGTCGTTGACTGTTCGTTCTTTTTCTGAAAAAATTGCGATTTAAACATAGAAATAAATACGCGTATAAATGGTGAAAAATATTAAAAAAATATTTATATTCAAACGTTTTCATCCTAAAATGACAATGTATACATTATATACATTAACCTTATTGTACCATACAGATCGTATTTACATACAAAATATTGAATTTAAATTTTTACAGGTACTGCATGATGAAATCAACTAGAGGTACAAAAATTTGCACGTTTCCTAGGGAATTTTCTACAGTTTCTTGCGTAGTTATCGGCCAGCATTGTAGACTATAACAATCGATTCAGCCAACAATTTCTGCTGCCCGAAACTTCGCGAAGCAGGAACCAGTTACCAGTGGTACCTTCTCGAAAGAACGTCTCTCATAAAAACACTAGCAAGTACCGAAGGAGTGCCGGTATACATGTGAGTGCGCGAATTGGCATCAAACTCTGTCGGCTTATCAGTATTAATTGTCACGTTGGTGTATTTATTACCGGTATTCGCATAAAGTAAAACAAGGAAGCTCGTCTTTTGAGGTGGGTGTCCATGTCGTCTTAACTTGAACAAAGGCGTACTAAATTCATGAAGCCGCGAAATCATTTGAATTAGACGCATTTTTCGCTTTTCAACTGTTACTCTGTACGCTCCATTGTTTTCTCTAATTGTTTGTACACATGTCAGTCGGTGTATTTGCTCCTCATTCTGTACCGAAACGTTCAGCGTATGTGGAACGTCAGCCATTTGTTGGTTAAACGATTTTTACGTGACAGTAATTCAACGGCATTTGCTTTTCATGACAGATATTTGGAAAATATTTTCATTCGTATACACTGTCGAAGAAACAATAAATATATTAAATAGAAGGTGTTACATGCAGTTTCTATTCTTACTTTTTTCTTTTTCTTTTTTTTATCCATCAGAGTACAAGGAGTTTCTACTTACACGGAGTTTCTACTTACTACTATTTTTACGGTGTTCCTTACAAATGCGTTGTACCGGTATGCATCGAAGTTAGATGTAGTAGTACACACGCGTGAAATTTCCTCTATGCGTTAATATGAAATACATTACTTAAAATTAGTACCTTTGTATCTCTGAACTCTATTTGATGACGACAGTCTTAATTTTTTTATATTTAATGTGGTAAACGTCACTTATTTACTAAATGACGTTTCGATCGTTAATATAGATGAATCTTTGATTTACGTTTTCAACGCATGTCATATTTGTTTTTGGAAAAATATGAGTTCGTTATTTATTGTCATTGAAAAGAATTTTTTACAGTTGTAGAAGAACATAAAATAAATACTTACAACTGACATTTGAGTTTCATTAATTTTCAAAATGTGTTCAATTACTGTTATAGTTAAGAAAATTTAGAATTTTCTAGCGTTTCACTTCCGATCTGTTCCGTGTTGTTGTGAAAAAATGTACCGGTTTCGCGCTTATTTTCAACGCACATGCTATGCTCGCCGAATCACATCGAACTTTACCGAATTTTCACGAAGTGTTACGATGAAATCCGAAACTGGCAGCAATCACGAACGTTTGTTAAAAGGAAAAAAAATGATTTTTCAAAACAATTAAACGTGAATATTTGCATTTTCTGTTTCATAGTAATAAGATTTGTTTGCCGCAACAGGTATTTCAAATTTCCTTCTGGTTCTGTAATTTTATGCAGCTATGTTGCGTGAATAATTCTACCTGAAGAGAATCGTAATAAAACGTCAACATCGTTTATCCCATGTTCCGTCCACATGCCTTTGTGAAACCGATATTTCTGATGTCGTCGTTTGTCTCACGTTCTAAGCAGTATTATCTAGTTTGTTAATATCGAGTAGCAACATAGTATATTATAGCACATTGTAAAAGTATACTGCGGACTGTTTCGAAATATGGTAAAAATTAAGCGAATAATAATGACATTACGAACACGTATCAATTTATTGGAAACAATTCCACGGAGATGAAAATATTCTAATTACTCCGATGCATGGACAATAATGTTTATATAATCTTGTTCCCGATGTGTAACTCTAAATGAATTCTAAATAAATTGATAAAAAGTTGAAATCAACGATAGGGACACATCGTGCGTCATTTAATTGCAGAATGGGAAGCATTAAAATATGTTGCGTAACACGTTCTTTGGCGCGTGTAAAAATGTGAAAAAAATATAGATTTATCTCGGTATACTTTAAATAGGATAATTTTAGCCGATGATATAGCGTCTAATTTCTGACTACGCGTCGTTGATTTCTTTTTTTTTTACTAGTTTCTCACGGCCAAATCGCGCGTATAATACGACCAGTGTGTATTGTTCGCAACTTGACACTTGTGTCTCAGCTACGTTAGACTACACGGAAGAATTTTTTACCCCTGGAGTTAGGACTTGTGCTGCATGCGCGACGCGTGCCAATTTTCTTCGTTATCCTCTAACTTGTTATTAGCTAACACCACCACGTGACGATAACGTGACGATAACGTTTTTTTTCTTCTCTTCTCTCGTCAGAGAACTTCAAGGCAACATTTCAGCAATATTTCAGAGCAGTTTGGGATTCTCTCCACAGTCAACCAGATTGTTTTGATTAATGTTTTACGAGTATTCTAATCACAACGTCGTTAAAATATCGATTGAACAAAATGGGAGAAAATATCTGCAAATAATTTTTGCTGCATTTTTTTTTTAGTGTCGCGATTAATTGGACAAAGTCAATAATTTTGTAATATAGTTTTAATTTAAGATTTTACAAATCTAAACATCTGTAATAAATTCTTTTTATCGTCAATCGATTATTTATGAGAATAAATAGCGACGATTGTCTGGACAAGTAGCGATTTTTCGAGGAACTTGTACGAATTCAGATTATCACAGTACCCAGAAACAATATAACATTAAGTCGACAAAAGTAAATATTTCCTTCTCCTAGTCGTAAATTTACATGATTACTCATTGCGCGTGTATTCCAAGCGTTAGTTTCTCTAGATTGTTCGATACGCACATGACAGCGCGGGTTCTCATTGCATTTCAAATTTTCGTACCACACAGAAAGAATAGAAACTGCATGCATAGACAAAGAAGAGTGATATGATTGCAGTTTTCCGTCGCGTATGGGTCATTCCACGCAGAATAGTTGCTAGATAGTAACTGAATAGTAATTAGACGATAAAGAAGCAATTCGTTCAAGGATGTTCGAAGTTAACATTTTACTTTTAAATAGAACATTGTGTTTTGGTAACAGGAATGCTAAAACAAAATTACGTTCAAAAACCAAGGTTTAAATTTTGAATATACCTTGTGTATAAATCATAGATTAATATTTCGACATTCACTGTTTATTTGGGTAACTTACAGTGTTCCGTGATAACGTATTGTCTCAAGGACATTTGTTATCTTTGCGTGTTTTTGGAAATTTCGTGGCACTAAAATAGTAAGTACAGCACTCTATCTAATAAACACAGGACGACCTTCAATGATTTTTAAGAAGAAAAATAAAAAGAAAATCAATTTTTTCTTTACTCATATCTGATCCTAAACGACACGAATAACCAAGTCTTGCTGTAGTTTCTCGTATCTAGTAGTATGTATGTTTAATAATTGCGTTATGAGATTCTTATCGGATGGTGAAAAATTAGTTACAGTCCAAGTTGTTGGAGTAGAGTTTTAAAAATTAAAGTTTTAAACATATCGTTTCACAATTTATGAATTGATTACGCCTATCGCATCACGCAGGACAATCAGGATTGTTTTATTTACATAACGGCAGGTGCACAAAATGGAAATATACTCGGTTCCATTTACTGTAACGGTTGATTAATTTTTTGTGCGCGCTACGTAAACTAGTCGTTTTTTCGATAGACTCGAGGATTTTATAATGTAGTCATATTAAGTAACGATAAAATAATATCGGCGTGGCCTTAACGGAAACAAAGATACTTTCGTTAAAGCACTTTTATTATCTTAAGAAGTATCAAGAAAATGAAGTTTCGAAACAAAAGCTAGATTAACATCTGACACTTGTTCCATCAAGTTCTATTCAGATTATCGGCGGATTCTTTTTTCCTTAGATTTAGTATTAAACAAAATGGCTGCCATCGTGTGAACAGATCGAACTCCAGATATTAGAAGCGTTTAAATTAATCCGTATATCGATTTTTATTTTTCCGTTAGATGTAATTTAGTTTTCCTTATTTTTGAGTATTAAATTCGTTATTGTTTGCAGTGGTTATCCAAACAATGGATGAAACTATGCAAAATATGCTTTCAACGAGTATACACGATGTTTCTGCATTGTTTATCTCGAGGAAACAAAAAATGCAAATAAATTCGACAAATCTGATCTTAAATATTTACCATGACGGTACGTCACAGTGAAACAATTCGATCGGTATTTGTTATTTGCACAAAAGATACAACCGACGACAGCGTATATATTTTCCTCAAGGTCAGAATGTCAAAGCTCCTCAATTTCATATGCTATGTATCCCACATTTTTCTGCGCACGATCGTGGTTGGTTACATAATTGTCCATTAATCGCTACCCGATTCGACTTTGATCGTCGAAAAACAACATACAAAGTACGAACGAAAAAGAAAAAATTCGCTGTACTATTATTCTCTCTCGATATACGTCAAAGGAATCATTCGAGTTAGTTATGTAGACACGTGACAATCGTGACAGTAAAATACCGTTTTCAAACCTCCGAGTCGCGAAGTCGGCATCTTGGTACATTCAGCGTTGTTTCTCATTTCTCATCGATAGCCCGAAATATCTTTTCTCGCGCGGTCAGTCACGTCCAACGAAAAACGAAATAGAAGGATAGAGAGAGAGATCGGTCAGGTCCACGAGCAGACTGCTCGTCGTCGCAAGTTCCAAGTCGGCATCGATTGACCGTGTGTTGGTATACGACAGCTGAGCTTAGCGCGACACGATGGTTTATTTCGCGAAAGAAGAAGGATAAAAGAGTCAATAATGCAGTAATACCGATCGCGCGTTACGAATTGATTATCTGCCGCGTATATGTTGACAGTTGAACATCGGTACAACGTGTACAGCTGGTCGCGGCGCCGACAGCGTACGTGCTGTTCCATTAGCGTGTTATCCGGGAATTAAAAGATAACGGGAGATAACCCTGATTCTCTGCCACGACACGCGACGACGACACGCTGCGTTGTCGAAGAAAGAGAGGGAGAATAGAGCGAGAAAAGAGGGGTGGGAAAGAGAGAGGGAGGAAAAGAAGGAAGGAGACGGTGTATGTTTACGTATGGTGACGGTGGGGTGGTAATGGTGGGGGTTGAGGTGGTAACAGTGGTAGTGGCGATGGTGTGCACGAGGGGTAACCGGTGGGTGGCCAAAAGGTCGCGGCCCCGTCATTGATACGGTCTCAGAGAGAGCGCACTTTGGACCAATTCCTCGCGACGACTAACTCGAATAAACTCAGGGGAACGCGGCGTTATTACTTCAGTGCTACTTCGGCCACGCACCGCGGCACACTCATTACAGACCAATCAACCACTCTCTTTTTCCATCCGTCAGGGGACGACCTCTCTTTCTTCCTCTCTTTCTCCTTAACTTTCACTTACTTTTCTTCTCCCTTTATCCTGTATAAATCGATCCGTATCTCTTCTCGCTTCTTTCGTTATTTTTTTTTTTTTTCTTCTCTGTTCCAATTCGTGTCCTCCGTATTGTTCTTGTATCATTCTTGTATTACTGTTGTATATTGTATCCTTTCGAACCACCCTCGACGAGATAAATAGAGAGCGGCCCGATTCGTCGATAGAAACGGTAGAAACGAGGAACGCTCGTTCGCATCATTTGCAGCGGAATAAAAAAAGCTGAGAGGCGAGGATCAAGCGAAAGCGAACGAGACCAAACGAGACCGAACGAGACTGTTTTACTCGCGAGCACGCGACAACACCGAGCCGTGCTAAAAGCACAGCCGTAAAGGGGAACGGCACGCGGAACGGCGAGAGGTGTCATCTCGCGCGACGTTCGACGACGAGGAGAGACTACTAGCCAGACCGAGCGACTAACTGGCGCGGTTCTCTTTCGACTTCGGTTTCGCATGCACACGTGATCGCACGTGACACGCGACACTGGTTATAGTAGAGCACAGCGCTGGCGAACCGGTGGCCGCGCGTATAGGACACGAACCAAAGAGAAAGAGGATAGACGCTCGTGTGTGGAGTCGCGCGACACTATTATCCGTTCGCGGTGTCTTTCTTTTCTTCCACGGAATAACACGGTTAAACACAGCTGATCAGAGAACGTCAAAATGTCTACAGAACCGGGTAGCTTTACCTCCAACGGGAGTATGATCGTGGTGAGCAACAGGTTACCGTTCGTGCTGAAGAGGAACGAGGTGACTGGGAAGCTGGAACGGAAGGCCAGGTTAGTATGCCGGCGTTAGCTGGTTTCTGTATTTCTTTTTTCTCATTTAAAAAAAAAAAGTTTTTTTTTTTGTTCGCTTACGTGCTTGGTCACTCACGTTCGCATTATTGTCTCCTTTTCTTCTCTGTTTACTTCGTGTTACGAACGCATTTCGCGATTGCACGATGAGTGCACGCGTGGGTGCATGTCACTCGCGGTTCGTACCAAAGCGACCCGAACACGAACGGAGCGTGAGATTACCTCATCGTTATTATACGTATCCTGGAATGTTCTGATTTTTTTGTTTCAATTTTTTCATTTTATCCGCTCTATTTAATCTCAGCTTATTATTAGTAATATTACTGAATTGTAAATGCGACAGAGAGAGAGAGAGAGAGAGAGAGAGAGAGATATGCGAATTATATTTTTAACGAATTTAAACTTCAGTTTTAATACATAATATTTCAATATTTGTATTAGTTTTTTAATTCTAATGCACGCGAGCATTAGAAAAATCGTAAAATAAGGGGTTGATCGTGCTCGAGATCTCGAATTCTACATAAGATTCACGATAGCAGATTGCTGCGTTGTTAAGAGATTTGCAGGATCAACGAAGTCGATGGTATTCCTCTGAATGAATATTCGATCACGCGGTAATTTATTCTGTTGCGTAAACAACTCGGTAGAAACATCGATGGAGGACGTGGTAGCGCAAGGCAAGGGGAAAACATACGGGGTCGTAAATTTCCTTGTTCGTGCAACTTTTGAGTAATTCAGTTATTTTATTAATATACCAGATATTCTTACTTAAAACACTCTTTTCATTTTTACAAGGGAATATTAAAAAAAATAATGGTTTCAATGTTTCTATCAGTTTTTCCTTCTTTTTCTGTCTTTGTTTTGTTTCAATTGTTCGAATCGACCAGAAAATTAGTTACACTTTGCAACAGTGCAACCGGTTACCTAATCTTTTATTACCATATTGCTGACTGTAGTCTTTCTCAGTTCTTTTTTCAGTAGGATTGTTAAAGCAATAATTGAACGTAATCGATATAATTCTTCAATAAATTTTCTTGTTTGTATACTGTTCAGATCGATCGGAGTATCTTCTATTTAAATAATAGATCGTCGTTCAAGTGTATCTTTTATTTTCTAAAAGATTTGTAGTAAAACGTAGACTCGAAGTGTAGCCTGAATCAAGTCTGAATTTGTTTAATATAATACAAATTTATTTCCTTAGGTCAATTTAACAAATTGAAATTTATTGTGGCAATTTAAAGTTATTTGTAACCGTACCGAGTCTGATATATCTTTTCTGTTAAATGAATTCTGTTGTCGATTAAATTATATTATAATATATTAGAATTATTTTGAAAAAATACAGTACAAGATTATTACATTATTATTACAGAAAATTACAAAAAAAAGATGTAACTATATTTGAAGGAAGATTGTAAGTAATTTTATTACAAAAGTGTTTAAACGGTTCTAAAAAATCTACATGATGTCTATAATGCCAGACTATTACTAGAAGAACCATTGCATTTAATCCTGTCGATACTCTTTTCATTAGCTAGAATTGCTCATGATTGCAACAATCCCCTAATCGTTTTTTACGCAATATCTTTTTTTTCTTTCTAATTGCACGTGAACATCGTTTAAATAAAATTATCGTCAATTGTGACTCGGTAACCGATGTACATCGATGCGCTCGTAACGTTTATTTATGGTCCACGAAAAAATAGTACACGATTACACATCCGACGTGGTGTTCTTACGTCGGAAGGTTTGCTCCTATATAGAGCGAAGGGGCTGACGAAAAATTTCGTAAGAACACGTTTTCATAGAACTCGGTGCATTTCACCCTCCGATTATCGATTCATCCCCTTGACCCATTGAGTTGCTTTGTTTCCAACACTTCTTTAAATTGCTCCACTTTAGTCATTGCGGAAAATCGTGTCAGAAAAATACAAAATTGTCACGCGTGTAATATCTTCCTCAATTTCTGCTTATTTTGATACAGGCTATACCTCGTCGCTTTTTATGACACTATAAATGTCATATTCAGAGTACGTACGTCGACAAGATATATTTTCATTAACTCGGCATCAAACATTCAGAACAGATTATGTAAACATTCAAAATGGTGGAACAAGATTCCCGACTTTATTTTCGAAGTATTCAGGTTTACGGAATAAGATCCAATAATTCCGTTTCGACAATAAATTTAGAATATCGGAAATATTAATCCCAAACAGGATTGTTGCGTGATTTTTCAAAAGACAAAAAAAAAAAAAAATCCTCATAAGTATTTTTGACAAATTTAAACTCCGATATGTAATCATTTTTAAACCTTGAATTCTTGTCCTATGTTAATTCTATGTTTATCCTCGAATAACCGTTTCGCGATAGCGCGATATCACTTGTAATTTACGATTTTAAATATTGTAAATCACCGTTTCCGACTTTTCGCACTTATTCCCACGAATATTGTGCTATGTACGTCGTTCCACGCTTCGAAACCGGGTAGAACCGATTCGTCGCGTAGATTAGATGTTTGTTGTGTCTCTGCGTATTACAAAACGCGTGTCAGTTGTAGAAGACATCTGTTATCGGGTTCCAGTTATCTCTGGTTATTTGCGTGAATCACGGTATCGTTCGTTGATACTGTTCGTTAATAAATATTCGCTTAGGGGCAAAAAATAGCAAAAATGCGTGTAACCATTAATTGAAATAATTAATCAAACCGTGCCGGAGATAAAAGTAGTCGTGCTCCATCCAGGCGTCTTTTTTTTATTTTCTTTTCATTTTCAGAAAAAGAAACTCTTTTTTTTACGCTGGATTTAATCTAATCGCGTCCGTAAAATACAAACTCTGTTGCAAAAATAGGAATATTGCGGTGACGCCTCTTTCTCCCTCTTCTTAATTCCCCTTTATAAATTGATCCGTTTCATACGCTTTAGTTGTATACGTGTACAGCATCGAGCGATTGCCAAGAAACAAGAATGTAAACCATAGTCTTTGTAAACAGACATTAAAGATAATCGGTTCGTAACGAAACGAACAAAGAAGCTCAAGCTTACGCGTCTCTTTCCATTTTATGCAATCGTCGACGCGTTCGCGATAGATTGTCCCGAAGTTAAAACAACACGTAAATGAATCGAAGTAAACAAAAACAGAAAAGTAAATGGAGGAAGAAGAAAGTGTAACAAAAATAAGTTACACGAATGATAGCGTAATCGTTCGGCGGAAAGCAAAAATTCCATGGAACTTTTCCGAATCGTACGGTGGTGCGTTACGCGAAAGAGAATCACGTCGCGTTCGTTAAATAGTCTTATCTGCAAGTGTTCGTTCTTCTCCATTTATTTTCTTCGTCGTTATGCGATACGTTTGTCTGATAACGATATACCTGTTGAAGTGTACTTGATCTCTTAAATCATCGAGCATTTCCTACACTCGTTAATTGTACTTTTTCTTCGATGAGACCTGACACGATTGGTACTCGACGACTAGAATATTTCCAGATAACGATAAGAGGGATCTTGAACACCACCGATAAAAAGTGTAGCATGAATGTGAACGTGCACGCGCACGCTCATTCACAAAGGTATTGCCGCGAAACCACGTGCTTTCCGCGTGTTCCTCTGCGCCTGTTACTTGTGCCGTGTAACATAATTATCGCAATTGTTGTAGTCGCGACTTTTCTGGTTCACATGACGGAGGAATAGAAGTTATGGAAAAATAAGAACTTCGTCACCAGTGGCACTGATTGCCGTTTAAAATTAGAAACATTGTGTGTATGTACGTGTGTAGAACGCATATTTTTTTTTTTTTTTTTTAAACGAGAAGGAGATTTTTTAATAAAATAACAACTTGGTTGGTTACTAACATATTCGATGTTTTAACACGTTTCTTGTCGCGTGAGTCGTTATAGGTTTTGTTTAGGTTGAGAATATTTTTATTATTTAACGTAGAATAAAATATTCTTAAGTATTAACAGTTTTTGTTTTGTGGTTCATTTTCCTCACACAATATGGTTATAATTAACTGTTTATCAGTTGATTATTATGAATATTGATGACGAATACCAAGTATAGCAACTGTTTTTGACATACCATGTAGAATAGTTATTTATATCGTTTAATGAAAGATGCATATCATTTGTCTTATCTAATCTCTCTTAAAGAAACATTGTTTCGTTTAAAATATTTAAAGCGATTAACAATATTGCGCAATATTCAGGATTAACACTACTTTCTTCTGTAAATCGAACTTTCTACATTTTCAATAATTTAAGTCTTAATTTTCAAATTATTATGTAACTTTAAGTATTAAAATTAATACTTAAATTACAACGACTGAGAAAATTCAATTATTCCATTAATCTCTTGAAATTACTCGAAAACACGACTTCTTTATTGTTTCAATTAGTCCATCAATTCGATCGAGCACAGATTTAGTATTGTCGCTTCAACTACCGTGTTAATCAAGCGTGCTTAAAAATAACAAGCGTCGAGATTCGTGTCAAACGAGTGTCTTTCTCCCTCGACCCGTACGAGAATTCTGACGTCTCGAGAACAAGAATTTGAGCGGTCCGTTTTTTCGAACACGGATCGTCACAGGGTGAAGAGCGCAAATGACGAGATTCGATCGTGCTTCGTTTAAGTTTAAACGCGTAGATAACCGTTTAAATCGTGGAATTCTCGAAATAGATCCCACCCGAGTAGCCTAATGGTAACAGTAACGGCGCATCGATTGCTCTCGTGTCGTTACGATACGACCAATGTCTCTGAGTATCGTCTCTGAATAAAGTTGCTCGATTTTGACCTAGTCTTCGGCGAACGACCAGTAACAGATGTTCAACCATCGAAGTCCCTTTGTCGGAACGTGTTGAATGGGAGCCAAGTTCGATTGCAAATTTATAATTATGGCGTGCCGATGACGTAGCCGGCGAACACTCTAGCCCATTCATAGACTCCTCGAGGATGCATCCACTGGGTTAGGTTTAAGTTAGGTATGTGGGTCGAGGTCAAAGGGCACATCGAATCGCGGCCACTCCGGAAAAGCTACGGCACGATCACGTATCCGGCTGTGTTGTGCACACGTGCGTTTAGGAAACGTAGAATGAATCGGTGGACGAGTTGTTTGCGTTTGAAGAATGAGCTATTGTGTTTGTAGGATTAATAGGAATATATAAGTGAACGGGACTATTTGCGATTAGTAGAGGATGTTTCAAAAGTGGATAACAGAACTTTGGCGTGTTTCATGCAGTTTAACGCGTTAAGCGTTACGCCCATTTTTATCGACTTTCCATTAGACTGAATGCTACGATACGACATTCGACATTTCAAAGACATTTTGATCGAAAAATAGCGAAGAATGTAAAAAGAAAATTTGTAAAAGCCTGCAAAGGAAAGTCATATCTTTGTTTACCATATTTTAATAACACTCATTAATAAATTGTAAGATACTATCTTTTTAAATTGATACCGTTGATTATCAGACCAAAGACGTCTAAACGAAAAGTTCAGCGTCTGGAATGAAAATAAGTTGTGCGAGCGTGGTTATAAAGGTTCAACTTCTTTGATCATTCTTGTGAAATGTAAAAATGTTGTAGTGTACGTTTCAAAGAAATGTATATAGGAAACAAGTATGACTTCAGTAGCTGTGTAATTATTCAAATTTAAATGTTCTGTTTTATCTTGGTCCTTGTATCCTGATAATAAGGTACGAAACAAGAGATATTGTATTACATTTTCCTCTTACGTGTACCTTTATGACAAAGTTTGACAGCTGCAACTTGTTACAAGATGCATTATGTAAATGATTTCCTAACACGTTACTGCATTAACATCTTTGTAGCTTTAAAAACTGAAGACGTAGACGTTTACCCTATAATGATATAAAATTTTTTTTTTTCTACCGCCACTGTTGCAAATTAAAATGTATGTTGTAACATAATTGGTACAAGTTATATTAAAATTAAAATATCAAACGAACTGAAAATATTTTCAGAAATGTATTCGTTAGACTTTATTACGAGCAAATTATTCGCGAAGATTGCACCGCATAAAAAATAATCATAATGATGAAAACAATAAAATGATTTAAAGCGACTCGACAGTCAATTATATAAAACCGAGAATACGATGAGCTCGTGGGATTGAGACAATCGCTATGCATTTGTCATTATGTAAATATGGTCGCTGTGTGCCCTGGCAAGCCGTTAGAGCGAGAGCTCATCGAAGACGCCTTTCAATAGTATTTTCCATTTTATCGTTCGATAAGCCGATGACGGCCACTCGGTGAACTTTTATTTTTACACACGAGGTGTTTTTTTGTAGGCTACGTTGCTATCATTATTATTATTGTGTAGACAATAAACGGTATAGAATTCCTTATAAACTCGAAATTCAACAGAAATGGCCACGGTATGGCGGATTGCTTGTTTCGAGGCACCACCCTCTGTATTTTTAAATCATTTTATTACTTTATGCTTCGTTGATCTATAATTCGGAAATATTTTGTAGATGAAATCTGTATTATACGATTTTTCTAATGAGTATTTAGGAGTTTTCAAATATTTACTTCAACAGGTAATTTATTTAAGATTTAGAACTTGGGTAGTACATATACCGATTAGTTGTGTCTAATTACATTAAATCTCTTACCGATTAAAAGTACTTAAAATTGTTGTTTCTTCCTTCAAGTTTTAAAACCATTATGTGCGATTTCCACTACAAAATTCACGAAGTAAACAGATTCAAGGAAATTGTGAATTATGGTCCGTTTGCATTCTGTATGTTTCTCGCGTGATCGACTTTTTCTGCATATCGATGCTCGTTACGTATGCGCACCATTTTTCTACATTTGCTTTTTCTTTAGCGTTGCAATATCTTCCTTCTGATAATGTTGGCACGTTCTTTTCGATTCAGTGCTGGAGGTCTTGTGACTGCGGTAGCACCAGTGGTTATAAGCGGAAATGGAGTCTGGGTCGGATGGCCGGGAATGCACATGGAGAACCCGGAGGAACCAATTCCGGAGTCTGACCCTAACGATCGTACACCGACTGCTGGTCTTTTATCCCGAAAGGTAGGTTCTTTTTTATATGCATATTTTTTATTTTTATTCCAATTTTATGTTTCTGATTTTTACTAATTTGTCGATGTATATTAAATCGTTACTATATTTTATCGATGAAACATCATTGCGTTCACGGTGCTAGAATAAGTAGACTCATCCGAAAATATAGCTGCACAAAAGAAAGACAAGTGCGCTCTACAAATGCATGGTTGCACTTACGAAAAAAATTGAGGTCGTAGGAAGATAAACTTCGTTATACTACTTAACCCTTCTTCCACCGCGATTTTTTTTCTTTTTTTTTTATCTCGAACCGAACGGGAGATACAACTCGCCCCAATCGCGTGATTCACCTTGTAAAAAAGAATATATGCTTCAGTGATACGTACCCCCTATCGTTAACATTAAATTACTTTATATCTTTCAAGCCTGTAAATCATAATTTTCACTTTAACAAAAATTGAATAAGTTTAAATATACAAACAGAAGTTGAACAAAGTGCGATATTAAATTAGCTTTGTCATAATAGCTATCATTCTTAACACGATCATTTTTAGTTTAATTACACTCTCTTAAATTAACCTATAAAAGTACCATCAATTTTTATAAATAAATAAAAAAAGAATACATTTTTTTGAAAGCTACGTCTAAATATCAAAACAATCATTCACAAACAAGTTCAATTATATCTTAATAAATTCGCGTAAACTTTTGGCGTTCCCGGTTTATCCTCGAAAATATAGTTCATATTTTATTAAACACCCCGTGTAACTCTGTTTACGAATCTTCATCTTTGCAAGGATTACACTGACTTTTTGCATTCCCGATACCGGCGACAGTTCACGACGATAATGTTCGCGCGAAGATATTTTCGTCGGCGCATGTGGGGACAATATTATGAAGAACGTTATCTTTAACGGATGAGTATGGCGATAATTATTTCTACGATCATGATTTCACACCGTAGAATACACACTACTATTCACAAGTATTTGTCCACCCTATTTTTTTTTTTGTTTTTTTTCTTTTTACTTTATTCATAAATGTAAAAAATTAAAAGAAGCTATTCTTCTTTGCACACGTGTCTTTAATAGGTGTTCAGATATTTATAAATGGTAATATACATACTGTATGTATATACCACGTATCGCATAAATGCTTTTTGCTTTACGTTGATAGCATCGTTAACGACCCTCTGATGGAAAGGTGGTAACGAAACGTATGGAGAACGGCGAGATCGAATAATCTCGTTGAAGGTACCATTTACGTCACTAGGGAAGCATAGTTTGCTTCAAAATTTTATTACAGAAAATTGCGAAGAATTAGAATTTTAAAAGTATTTCATCGTGATTATTTATGAAAAAAGGAAAGTACAATAGATAGAATATTGGCGCATCAACGTTATTATTTTGATATTTATTATTTGTCTAAGACTTTTGCACAGTAGCGTAAATAGTGCGAACTCACAGTCACGCGATTTCCAATGCAAAACGGCGGGGTTAGATCTCTTTGAATATGTATCTCCGTTTAGTCGATTGAATTTTCCGTGTATATTCGTTCCGCGAAGTTTCCATAATTTCTGTTCTATTCAAGTCGCGGAAACTCGACGCGGCTTAATAAATTTTTTGGATCGGACAAGGAGTGAAACATCGAGCCAAAATAAAATACGGTTCTTCGAATCGAGGCAGGGCGCGTGCTTTCTTGTATCTTTCTGCGTGTTACGTTCGTGTCAATCGATAATTATAGGAATTATCTAGCGTGTCGGTATCGTGCAATCGTGATGAATGAATGTAACGTGTAATGTAATCGTGGCTGTGATACATGCATGGTATTATTCAATTAATGATACAACCAAAAATTTTGGAATAATGTTAAATGATATTAAATTAGTATTAAATTTAGAATATTTTTATACAAAACTTAATTTTTCAACGCATTAAAAAGTTCATCGAACACGTGTGATTATTGTGCCATTTCTTCGGCCGCATTTTATACATCGATGTTCTGCTTTCTTAACAATACTCATCGAGGAAGTGTCTTTGATTAAATAATACGCCACTTAATAGGTTAAAAAACAGTTCAGCCGTTTAAACATTAAAATTCGCGGAGATTCTGCAATGACGGTCTGCGATTCGCTACCGGTCTCGTTTATTTTCGTACGCGTCCCTAAATATAATTCACTGTCCGCTCTCACCCATGCCCTGGATCTCTGTATGATTGACATCGTGAAGGTATTCTATAATAATGGTTCGCTTGGTGCCGATAACCTTGCGTATACGATGAATTCCTGTGCACCAGTCGTTTCTAATATCGAATTCCGGCTACCGCGGAATCATCTCGAGACGATCTCTTCTCTCTATTAACCTACTTTACGATCGACCTACGACTTCTATGCATTTCATAAATTTTCCACCGAAGATCTTATCCTTCGCAAGGTTTTAATTCTCAGAAGAATCGATAAAGATTGTCGTCTTGAAGTCTTCATGGAAACCGTGAACTATTTTCATGGAAAATGGTACTTACATTGTTGGCTAGAAGTTTGGACTTTCTCAGTTGCACATATATCGAATCCTTCACTATTTTTGTTATCAATACGAAATTAATACAATGGGTAACAAAATTTTTAGTCCTTTTTTCTTTCCTTTTTTTTTTTTAATTCTTACTTTTTTTAAATATCATAGCGATGTCAAACTTTTAATCAGTAATGCAGTTTGGAGATCTATAATGGATGTACAAAGTATTTTTATATATCTGTGTTTTTTAAGAAGATGTTTTGCAAGTTCTATAGGAAGTTGCAACTTTTTATAACCTCTGTGGAAATTTTCTGCGATTAGATTAAAGTACCTGTTTTTTTCTTTTTTTTTTTTTAAATAGGAGATTCAATGTGTTTGGAATGAACTGGTTGATACATATATGTGGAAATAAAAATATAATTTAGATTGTAATTGAACGATTTCTTGGTAACGATGTATTATCGTTGTTCGCATTCGTGTATAGTTGTGTATTTAGCAATGGATTAGAGGTAATAATTTGTCGGATGACTAACTTGTTAGTACTGAGTCAATAGCAAATACCTGGTAATTTCTTCCTAGTATTTATTTTATGAAATGTTTCTTGTTAATTTGTTTAAAGATTCTCGGTAAATATTATGATTCCACAATTTGTTTTGTTTCACATACGGAAGACGATTTTAGCCATTATATCCCATTGTCCTCTGTGTCATAGGAAAAAAACTGTTCTTAAAACGTATACATATATTTATTGTTACACTCAAATTAGTTTTTAAATTGATTGCTTCTCGGGTGATTTTTTTTTTGTCCATCCATTATTCCCGGAGGACATTGAAGCCAAATATACTGAAACTAAATATAAACATAAATAAAATTTTTTTTATTCATAGACTGCAAAAACAAAAGAAAAAGAAATGAAAAGAAAAGAATCTTGTTTCACAAAAATCTATTTGATGTCCGATCAAGTTTCCCATAAATTTCACATTCAATTTACAAATACAATTAATAAGTTATGATCCAGATATGTTGTCACGATTGTGTTACATGAACGACGATGTCGTTCGTCCCGTAACACTCACACATCGTGTTGAAGCACATTACACATTGTGATATCGTAGCATGCGTTGACCTTGGCATTCATAGTTTATTCGTATTATTTTTGTCACGTTTGAATCATTCTTGTCCACATGTTTCTAACACGTACGTACTTTTCCATCAAGATCAAGTTAATCAAAAATATTCCACTGATTTATGATTTCTGTGAGGTTTCCCGGAAGCACCCTTGAATTTTGAATTACGAGCGTGGATTTTTATAACAGAACAAAAGGATGATATGTTTTCAACTGTTTCGTTATTTTTATTTGTTCGCTTAATTTTCTGAGGTATTATAAAAGGAGTTTTATTTTTGAATTATAAAAATTTGGTGTGCGTTATTACTCGAGTTAATCTTCGAGTCAAATTTCAGGAAGAGAAATGTATTTCTTTTACGTAACTACCTAAATATTTCTAAAATCTTTCTTTGCTTAAGTCTTTCTTCCTACTTAAATCTTTCCTTTAATAGTTGATTTTAGCTTTATAATGGTATTTTCCTAAAGTATGATTAAGCAACTTTATCGTATCTAACCGTTGCTAGAACAGCGAAACTTCGTCGAAAAGACGATTGGAATTGTTTACAGTTTACTCTTCCGTAACGATTGGTATTTTTCCCCTGCCGCGCATCTTTCTTGATTTTACTCATCAATTTCAACAAGTCTAGACGTGCGTCGGGTACAAAAAGTATTATCGTAAGCGTCAACGTTGATTACGGCTGTCACGATGACCACTGACGTTCTACTTTCTGTGCGTGACCATGCCTACTGATAATTGATAATTTTTGTTTGCTTACCCTTCGTGTTTGTCCAGAAGTATCGTTCGAACTTCCACTGTGAATTTAAAAGGTCACTCGAGTTTTGAAACGAGCCTTTAATCGCAATAGTATCTAACTACTCTCGTTAAGAATCATTTTACGCATTACTTACCGTTCCTATGCTAGATAAATAATATTTTATTGTTCAACTACATTGTATCGAATTTTATTTTACAATACTGTTAGAAAAATACGATGCCCTTTATTTTTAAATTTTATGTTAATTATTTCCACAAATCGTTTAAATCAAATAATCGTTTAAAAAAAATTTTATAGGTATCTTTTAAAAAATAACTTGGAAAAAAAGTGAAAAGTAACTTGCAGCACCTATTATAATAATAAAAAATATTAGGATATAATATTAATATAAAATCACCCTCTTCTGATATAAAATTTATCTTATAATTCGTGCAGTGAATTTTAGCATAAAATTATTACCTTCATAGAGGGAAGTTCAAAATACATAGAACGTTATATTTTTAATATTTTAAATTTAATTGTTATTAAACATGTTGCTAACATCGTATTTCTCTACAAAATTGAAGCTCAGTTCTCTAACATTAATAAACTGTAATTAACAAACGCTTCCCGTATTTAAACGAGCACGTTTCTCGTGTAAAATAGTAGCGTGTGAGAAGTATGCAACACATAGAGCATATTATGCAATGGCGAACTTCAAAACAGCAAAGTCAACGAAAGCTTGATAACCGACGATCTTTGTACTTTTTTTCACATTTCTATGGAAATGTAGGATAAATAAGAGTGTTACTTTTACTCGTAGTTTGCTTAAATCGAAGCGTAGGAAAAGTAGCTCGAATCGAGGACAGCGGTTTATTCGATTCGAATAAAATTTGTTCGTCCGCGTGAATGGATTCGGTTTAACTGGTTCAGCAACCATTACTGGGCTTGGGAAATTAGTTTGATTAGAGCTAATCGAAATTTTACTGGAATTGAAAAAGGTAATAATCGATCTAATTTGGTTTCGATTTAATTTATACTAGTTTGGTTTCAGATAATTAGATAGAAAAAAATCGAAAGAAAAAATTCAATCGGACTTGAAAATCTATTTAAATCGAGGGTGGAAACGTTCTCATTGACCTAATTAACTTGCTGCATTAAATTGTCGGAGTTAGTTACTTAAATGTTTGAATGTTCTGATATTATAAGACCTACTTAAGTATTTCAGTACTTACGTTTAATAAGTTAGTCCATTCTTGTATCTTTGAATGTCAATAATTATCAAATTTTGATTAGCTGAGAAAAATTTTATCTTACCGATTATTAATCTGATGGATGTAATTTTTTCTTATTTTATTCAGAAAAGTCTTCCTAAATATTTCTTTTTTTTTTTTTTAAATATATAACATTTATGTTGAAGATCATCACACTTAGGTCGTAACCCTAATCACAGGTGTAATTAACGCATACGTATCACTAACTTGTTCGCGTACTATTTAACACCGCCAACGCTATTTTAATTCTTCTCAACATCGAGTTACTTGTAAAAGAAAGATTTATTTGTATTGAGTCTAATTAAAAGCTGTTTCGAGTATCACGAACCTCTTCAAGAAACTCAATTATAAAACTCCACTTCTGGAATGGCGATGTAGAGGTAAATATAGATGAAAACACAAGGGTGCAAAGGCGTCATCAATAACGAACCGGATATCAGATGGTACGATTGCAACCGCGTTAGTTATAACGATTCGTCACCGTGTAGATTCACCTCTGAACTTCAGATCGAAGCAAATCATTTTGCACATCTCGATTTGACCCGGTTAATAGATGTAATAACTATCGACCGGATCAGTCGATATCGAATTAATCGAGTCGCAACGCAGAGGGAACGATTTTTATCTGTTGCGGAATACGATTGAATTGTCCCTGGTTAGCGGTCGCTTAGCTTGCGACTTAGCGGGAAAAATCTTTGAGAGATGTTCCTCGTGTATGTTTTTGAAAAATACGTAAATGATATAGAGCGATACAAAAACAATGCGATCCTAAATTGTAGAACTAGGAAAGAAGTTTATTAAAATTGATATAAGAAATTTTAAGCATATAGTAGTAGCAGTGACGAAAAAATGTTGATGGCGACCATGTTTATACGAATTTATTTTTTATATACATTTTAATAAACATTTTTATACGAGTTGTAACAATTAAAAACACGATATTCCCAAGAATTTCATACGAAAGTTACCTGTCGTTTACAAAAACCCATCTCTTTCATTCATTAATGTCGTTTATCATTATACATTCCTAAGACTGAAGCGCATCTTGAACGTTGTACCGCATCATTTCTCATTATTTTTCAAAGGAAAAGCGATGTCTTGCGACGATACAAAAACACCGATTATGCTTTAAGGGAAATGTTTTTGCGAGAAAAACGTACGAACAAAGATCGCACAGTGGGGTGGTGTTTACGTACCATCGATAACAACGTGGCCGGGGTTTCCCATGAGCACAGATAAAGTATCTTGTTTTTGCCACAAATAACGATTGAAAAAAAGTTACGATCCCTTTGTGCAGGATTCATCATTATTTTCTTTTTTATTTACTATGAATTATGGAATCATAGATAGAGATATAGATAAATGGTAAATGAAGAAGAAAAAAGAGTAAAATAAATTGATTCCATCTCTTCTCTCAACCCTTCCCTGTGATTAAAATTAAATCAAGTTAAATTCTCTTTCTAATATCAATCAGCGAATTAATTATCTCAATTTTTGCATTCGATCATCGCGTATCAGCTTCTTTCTTCAACAACGTTTCCTCGAAATGTAGTTTTTCCAATCTCTCGAATGAACTGGACCTTGAATCATTTTTAATCGGTTACCGAACCAATCCCCGATGACCTTGTTTGGAAATCACGAGGAAGAAAATCTGTTTGAGCTCCTTAAATGGCTATTACGGAGCATCGATCAGCTCGTATATGGATGGATCTGAGGCAAGGATCTGGTGTCACGATAATCGTGTCGAGAGGTCGAACTGGGGGGTTATCAGTGGCATGACGTTCGCGAATCCCGCCAGCCTTTATCATTCGCACAGAGTTTCGCTAGGGTTTGATTCACACATTCTTACGTCAAATTTCGCAGCGTGCACGCCCACGCAGAGCGCCAGACGCGAATCACGTGATAATATGTGATTTCGAGAAGTTTCTTGGAACGGGAGCTGATAAACGCCGATCGATCTGATCTCTGTCAGTCTGCTTGGCGGGATTCGAGACAACGGAGAACGTTTTCGATGTGACGCAATATTGCTCGTCCGAAAGAAAAATGACACGGAGCAAAAGTAACTGTTTCTTTAGAAATGTTGAATAAATTTATAATTAATCGAGTTTGATTAGGATACGATCCGGTTAACAGGTTAAAATGCGGTAGAAATTTCTCGCATCGGATGTACTGGGAACTGAGCCATTGAATCGTGGGTATCTATGTTTAAAGATGAATTTTGACTAGTAGAATTTCTTTTTTTTTTATCTTTTTTCTTTTTTTTTTCTTTTTTTCTTTTTTTTCCATGAATAAAAATCCAGTTGTTATTGATTAATTACAGTTGTGGGTTTTAAAGTACGAACTGCTTTATTTATCTGTGAGAAAAGGTAACAAACTTATACGCAGTAACATTCATGTTTTTTTTAGATAAAATTACGTAATGTAATTTGTTTCCTTTCCAAACAATTGTGTGTTTAAATAATCCTTGTAACACGAGAAGCTGTAATATAATAGTCATTGTTTGCACTTTTCTATTTGCACAGCAGATTTCGTTTGAAATCATTTTTAAAATATATTTGCATGCATTTTATTTTCTCGTAATACAAGCCTGATCTATATGTATTTGGGATAAAATGTGTATTTTAAATCAATAAAATCATCGTGATCCCGTTACGAAAAGATAAGCTTGTGCTCGCGAAGATAGTATGTATATCATGTTAAACTAACAATAAGCATTTAATTGTTGCGCTTACATTGTAATCCCGATGCTTGACATTAGATGAACAAACGCCAAGAAAGCGTTTGATATTTTTGCACTCAGTTACCGTCTATACTTTTCACTGTTGCAATATTAAATATAAATACTTCAAATCATATAAATACTTCAATTAAATATAAATCATTCAAATGACTATTCTTGTCGGTGAATGAGATTTATAATTGTTCACATTTTATTATTTTAAAATAGCTAATATTAATTTAAAAATAGCTACAGTGAATATTTGCTTGAATTAGTATTCAAATTATTAACTCAATAATTATACAATTAATAACTCAATAAGTATGAAACATTTGGCAAGCGATTTTGTTCATCATTTTCGTGTTTATTGTATTAATTATTGATGTAACGTGAAAATTCTGTTATTCGAAACTGTATCAATATTAATATTAATAAATTCGTGAATTATTATTATTACTGCGTGTATTGTAATTAAAAAAAAAAAATGAAAAAAATAAACAACAATGATACAGTTACTTTATAAAAGATACTTCCACAAATTTGCCGCCATTTTAATATCAAATCGAAATAATTATTAATCCTAATACGAAAGGCTTCAAGCAACTTTACATTATCTCGTCAATATTTTTTTTTTTCTTTAATACATCCCATTGACCATTAGCGGACATTAAAGAGAAACAAAGGAGTGGCGTGATACGAATGCGTTATAATGCCGTTCACAATCGTCGTATCGATGAGCTCTTTTGAACTCGATCGGCCAGGGACAAACCCGCGGCTTATGTAATTTTTTTTTTTTTTTCTACGATACGTGGAAGTTAAATATCGGTGTTAACGTGGCGACAAGACTGACGAAGAAGGGGTTGATGCTGTTGGTCAATTAGTAAAAATATACAAACCAAAAAAATCTTAAATTACCAATAGATTAAGCTTAAAACATTTTAAATTAATTTTAAACTTATATACTTAACGTTAATACTTTACAAAACAGTTCAAAAACTACTGTCATAATTACTATCGTCGTGACAAAAAAGATAAAAAGTGTAAAAAAACATATTTAAATTCTATTTCAGTGACTAACAAAATTCAAGTTCAATCGTGTCAAATTAATTAATTGATAATTAATTAATATTCAATTCTCAGGAATTATGGCAATGATTATTCAATCATATACAAATATTCAGCTCGTTTTTCCCTCAGGCTGCTCTAGCAGTACCGCGAGCGCGAATCACTTGTAAATAAGACCATCACCCGTCACGATAGAGAATAAGCTAGATCCCGCGCCAATCTGTTCGTTTAACAACATGTTTTTAATAAAAGAAGTGGGGCAAGAGGAGAGAGCAGTCTTGTCTTACTGTATGTTACGATTATAACGCTCGCTAGCTTGTACATATGCGTACACCCTCTCTTTGTCGTGCTCTCTTTTACAGCTTCGATAACGGGTAATTAAAATGTTTTCGATCGTTTTGCTCGTTGTTTAACAGTTCACCGGTCTTTGAATTGTTTACGAATCGATCGTCTTTTGCAAACATCTGACCCCTTCTATGATGCAGAACAATTACAGAAAAAAGTATATTTCGTAGTTTTTCGAATATTTTTTTTCTTTCTTTTCAAGTATAAACGAACCACCAGTGAAATTCAGATTCGAAGTAACGATGAAAAAGCGAATAAAAAGGTGCTCGATTGCGACCTCCAGTTAACCGTTTGATACATTCACAGACGGTTTCGCCTCGTATGCGAATGGCATGTTGAGAGAAAAAATAATAATTAAACGGGAAAACTCGTTATGGCGGAGCTTTATTCTTGTACACTGTGCTTGTTTCGATCGACGGTTCATGGTTCGGCATCTTTGTTATATACGCTTTCGATTATTTTTGATCTATTTTAGTCTATATTGTGTTAACGGAAGCTTGAAATTCTCACATCCATCGTTATTCATTGTGAACTTTTTGAGCGTTCGAAGGAACCATTGTTCAAATTTGTTTCTTGGAACCTAAACCGTTGAGTTTCTAAATATCTTCTTTCATACGAGTGTTTCATTTCTTAAGCCTACATTTTTAAATTTCTACAAAATGCAAAGCTTTTAAAAGCTTTCCCATATGGATTTTTCCTTTATCCTACATTTTTACTCGTAAAAATGCTTCTATTTTATACGGTTAAAATATATTATGATTTCTATTAAAATAAGCCTTGAATAATTTTACCACTAAAAGCTAAATTACGAGGCTTCATTTAAAAATCAAAATCTTTTAAAAAGAAACGCGGATTCGGTCAGTTCTACTACCAAGTCGACGAAACTTGTAAACTCTTCAAATCTTACCATAGATATTATCCGAATAATATTGAAACGCTGTTCAAGCAGATTGGGTAAACACACGGGCTGTCTCTAAAAAATTCTCCGCTTTTGACCTGTCGTGTATAAATAAACGAGCGACTTTTAACACAACGCGTAATCGTAGCAAGTTGCAAAGTCTCTTGTTTCTTTTGGTCTTTGTTAATTAAAACACATCAGATCCTCCCTCAGATGGTTGTGTCTGGTCTGGAGGAGACATTAATAATTATCTCATTAGCGATTGCTTGGCCGCTTGCGTCAATCAGCGATCAGAGAGTGGACGTGTTTTCACGATGTTCGGAAAATAAAGGAGGCCGTGTCGCGGGCAAACAAAACGAACTCTTCGAGGAGGATAACGAGCAATTAACAAGAGAATGCTCTGGGACGCGTCAAGTATTGCTAACAACGCGTTATCGACTCCTAGGCCGGACTTTATGCACTTCCGATTGCCGTCTACGCGAGTCTTGCCCTGTTTTTCATCGGGGAAGCTTTCAGTTTGAAAACATCGAATGTTTATGTTCAATTTCGAGCTGATTGGAATTCACTGTTTGTTGGAGTTTATCTGCGTTACTGGAACAAGTTTAGGATGACTGTGTATTCCAATGAACCTCGTAATTAAAAGAAAAAAATCAAAACGCTATTAATTTAAGTTGAAGTTGACGCTTCGAAGGTTGTATTTTTCGTGGAAGAATTATCGATTGCCATCTGTAAAAAATAAGAATAAAATATTTTTTCAAACTGATAAATGAGTTACACAGAAATCGAGTTGGTTCTAGCAAAATTAGGCGTTAATCGTGTGTTTCGGTGTTATAATTAATTTAAGAAATTTACAAAAAATGGAGTTGATCAGTTTGGCATCTGAACGACTCAAATGTAAGCTATAGAAGATTGCTGAGTAGTGATGGGTACTAAAAAAAAAAAAAAAGTACAAAAGTATACAGCTATATCGATAAGCTACGTTTTACTTTATTTTATCGTCTTTGTTTCCTTTAAAGTGACTCATTTTCGGAGACTACTATGTATTTTCCTGTTATATCAATCTTGGTGTAATTTCAAGTTACACGAGAAACATCGCGTGACAATTTTCGTAGATCGTACGATTTTGATAAAGAAAATTACATATCAAGGCTTACGGTAGCTCGCGATGTTACGCGTTTCCTGGAACGACAACGATTAATCTGTGAACGCGTTCGACGATCGACGTAGCGTGTATCGTCATTGATTTAACATTTGCCAAGTTATTTGCTACACTCGATCGACGCGAGGCTATTTGTGGTAATCGACCTTATATCTACGACTTAAGATACGATAAAAATAGGAAGTGGAGTTCGTGCAACGGACACAATGAAACTCAGTGAGGATGATAACGATGCTATAAATACACATCTGGTCATGTTTAGTATTCTCGGACGAAAGGAAGCGAGGATACTTTTTTAATTAAGCTTAATTAAGCCGTGTCTCGTATCGAGAAGGAAAGAAATGTCCGACCAAAAAAGAAAAAAAACAAAGAAGAATAAGAAGTATACTAAGAATACGAGCTTTTATATTTTTATTTCCTTTATAAAATTTTATAAGAAACCAACGCAGGAGATACGCGTGTCTAATAATGCTAAGAACCTAAAGGAGGAAGTCAAAAGGAAAATAAAGCTTGCCAAGTATTTCTTGCGAGTTAGGAGAGCTACATGATTCTCTGAATGAAGCTTATAATTATAATCTGAAGTTATTAAGTTTGTTGAATGATGAAATGGATAAGTTCGTAGAAATTACTAGTTTGTATTATAGTGATTATTCTACAGATTGTATATATCCTAAAACTAAGGCTATTTCTCTGATCATAAATGACGTTATGACTCACCTTTTCTTCTAGCCTTGCTACGTCTTCCGGTTGTTTTTCCAACATTTTTTTTTTTTTTTTTCGAAAATCGAAGAATACTCGATATTCTGTGTCGCTTCCTCTGTTTGAATTTTAACATAGAAAACATATAAAACATACTTTTTTATATTAAAAATTTATTCAATATCAATGTGTTCCTGGTTTTAAAAATATGAAAATGTAGGTGAATTACAGAGCACTTTCAAAAAAAGCAACTCGTAGAAAAACGAATTAGAACGAAACATCAAATATGGCTTAAAGGAAACCGTAAAAACTTATAAAAAATAGCAAATCATTTTTCTTTTTTCAACCGTATTAGTTTCCGTGTCTTTAACGATACATGGAACGAAAGCAAAGCCGTTAAAATGCTTCTCTGCTTGTATACAAAGAATGGCCTTAGGACATCAAACCGCGCGTTAACTAAAGCCCATCTGTATAGCACTGGGAGATTAAAGAGATCGCAATGTTTGTTATCCAGGTTGTGGCAGTACACGTCGAACCGACTGTCTTCGACGCATACTACAATGGATGTTGCAACGGAACCTTTTGGCCATTGTTCCACTCTATGCCTGATCGAGCGACCTTCATCGCGGAACATTGGCGAGCGTATTCCGTGGTCAACGAGAAATTCGCCGCGAAAACGGTGTGTATCGTTGTTTTCCAATAGGATATCGATTAAAGTAAGAGCGTCCATTATCTGGAAAAATTGAAGAACAATTCAGTCTAAAAAATTGCTACTTGCATCAGTAGCGGGCCTTTTTAAACTCGGTAATTAATTTCCTTTCATATCAATTTTTTTCATACAATTTTTTATAGCATTTAAATTCTTACAATTAGTATTCCTAACGTATCTCATGGCTATTTTAAGAAAATACTGAAACAAATACTAAAGATTATCATACCGCGTAGAAGTGTACGATAATCGAACTCCATCCCTTATGTTGGACCTCTGTCTTATTTTTTTTTTAAATTATGTTTAAGTTATAATTATGTTTGACTGATATTCAGGTCGGTGCTCTGGAACAAATTCATAAGGAGCAAGAAAATCAATCGAATGGTACGCCGTTGGTCTGGGTACACGACTATCACTTAATGTTAGCCGCGAACTGGATTAGACAGGCAGCCGACGAGAAGCATCTCAAATGTAAATTGGGCTTCTTCCTTCACATCCCTTTCCCACCATGGGACATATTTAGGCTGTTTCCATGGGCTGATGAAATCCTTCAGGGAATGCTTGGTAAGCGATGATTGTGTTAATCCTTACACTGTATCTCTGGATTCTCAATTCTGTAACTGTTAAAAATATCTTTTTTACAAATTTGTGCCGATGCTAGTCAAAGCTTGCGGATTCAAACAAATCTAATTTAAAGAACACAAGTGTCATAAATGAAGGACCAATTGGGTTACGATATTAAATTTAAAGAAAAATTAGACATTTACTGAGATTATGAAATGTAATTTTGCAGGAGTCTAAGAACATAATTATATAAATATCACTAATTTTAATCTAAAGACAAACTTAGAATTCGCTAAAGTTAGAAAGTTTTACTTTCCGTAAGTTAAACAATACAAGTCGATCGATACTTAATATGCCTGAATATTAAAGAAGGCGAAAGAAATTAAAAAATCGAAAGGTTTATACCGAGTGAACCGTCTAACATGACAACCTTAAATCATTCTGTCGGTGAACCGATTGAAATTCTTTTTCTCGAGTAACATGATTCGGAGAAGCCTTCGAGATCATTATATTATATTTTTTAGCCGCTTTTTTTCAACATTCTTTTTCACGGACAACATGATAGGTGTTCACGTTAGGCGATTTACCTAGTATATGGAACAGGGTGCAGTGTAAGCGTTAATCTGCTCAATATTGAAATTTTTTCCGTCCAAAAAAGAGATCTGATATCTGACGAAAGTAAAATCGCGTTAGGTTGCGACATGGTCGGTTTTCACATTCAGGACTATTGCCTGAACTTCGTCGACTGTTGCCAGAGAAGCCTCGGTTGCAGAGTTGATCGTAAGAACCTGTTGGTTGAACATGGTGGAAGAACAGTACGCGTGAGACCGCTTCCCATTGGCATTCCGTTCGATAGATTCGTCTCGCTGGCCGAGACTGCCAACAAGGTCATGTTGACTAATCAGAAAATCGTATTGGGCGTTGATCGTCTCGATTATACGAAGGGCCTGGTTCACAGACTAAAAGCTTTCGAGATGCTGCTGGAGAGACATCCGCAGCATCGTGAACAGGTAATCATATTCCTATAATTGACTATTTCGAGCATTGATTATTCGTTTTTTAAATTATTTACGTACTTTAATTGAAGCAGCGTACGAACAAAAACCAGCTGGATTTAGATTTAGTAGACTAAAGGATTCTCATAATGGATCTGCTATAATCTGTCCATCCTTCGGAAAACTTTTGATAATGAAAGCTATAATCATGACGTAGTTCTCTCATTGTAGGCCAAACAGTAATTTTAGCTATAACTTAAATTACTTATATTAATTAAATTAAACTCTTTTTTCTTCATTTTGTTATGTACGATAGAATCAATTATTAAACAGTGATATTAAATCACCTTAAAAAAGCTATTACTAATATCAATTATAATATTTCTGTTCAGGTTACCATGCTTCAGATAGCCGTACCATCGCGAACTGACGTGCGCGAGTATCAGGATTTGAAGCTGGAAATGGATCAATTAATCGGTCGTATTAATGGCCGGTTTACGACACCCAATTGGTCCCCTATTCGTTACATTTATGGTTGCGTGAGCCAGGACGAGTTGGCGGCGTTCTATAGGGATGCTGCTGTTGCTCTCGTTACACCGCTCAGGGACGGAATGAACTTGGTCGCCAAGGAGTTCGTCGCGTGCCAGATTAACACACCGCCAGGTGTGTTGATCGTTTCTCCGTTTGCTGGAGCCGGGGAGATGATGCACGAAGCCTTGATTTGCAATCCCTACGAAATAGACGAAGCTGCGGAAGTTATTCATAGGTACTTTCAAAATGTTCAAACGAAACATTACCGATAGCTTCTTGATACCATTTATTTAAAAAATTGAAATAGTTTTAAATGCGAGAAGTTAGATTGTGAAAGCAACCTTTAAAGTTCCTTTAAACTTTTTACTTAATATTCGCTATTATAAAATTGATCGTGTATTATCGTGCGTTATATTTCAGAGCACTTACCATGCCAGAAGACGAACGCACGTTAAGAATGAATCATTTAAGACGTCGCGAAAGGATTTACGATGTCAACTACTGGATGAAATCTTTCCTACAAGTAATGGGATCGCTCGAGGAACACGACTCCGTAGGTGCTACGACAATGCAACCGGTGACCATGGACGATTTCGACGATTATTTGAGCAAGTAGGTATTATTAAAGTTTAGAAGTGTGCCTGACTGGGCCCGACCAGAGCATGCGCTTACACGGGAATCAATCTACCAGTATACAATCAAAGTATAATTTGTTTAAGGTGTTAAATTATTAATGCTATGTACACGTTAATTTTCCACTAATTGATTATAAATTAATCGCATTTCAAAGTATACGTTGTAGGCAAACTATTATGTTTGAAATCATTGTTGATTGCAAAGTTAGTAATATCCAATGATATTTGATAAAAGAATGTTTAAGCAAGTGAAACAAGGATAAATAAAAAAAAACAACAACAACAACAAAAATAACAAAAAGAGAAAAAGAAAGTTTTAGAAAACTACTACTCATTCATAGTAAAACATTGCAATTCAACTCAATCTAGTTTTTAGGGGTATTTTAAATTTTACACAACACTGAATACATTAAGTTATATATAGAGTTTGCTTATTGCATATACAAATACAGATTGCTGATTGGGATGCTTGTATAAAACACAAGTCTTGATACGTTAAGGAAACAGTCGTAAACGAATGGTTTATTACACTGAGCATGAGTTTGGGTACGTCGCAGCGTAGGGAACGCTAGCCACCTGGTGCTTTTGACTACCAGTGACAACACGTTAAAAAAAATATATATATATATATAACATTTAAATTGTTCAAACGTGGAATTTAGCTTGAACAATACCCTCCTCCAAATTAACTATCCATCTATGCTACGTCCATAAAAGTCCATCCTGTTGCAAAGTTACGTTTTCTCGAGGTATCTAATATATTTTTAATAAATATAAAAATGTTCTTTGATCAAATCTACACGATATTCGGGGATTATTGTCACGCGTGTCCATGTTTGGCACCGTTTGAAGTTATGTTCAACCTGAGAGTGCTTTTGGAAGACGGGCGGGCCCGCGCGTGCGAATGCGACCTGACTCATGATGAAAGCCGGGTAACGTTCCAGTGATAACACATGTCCCCTAGGTATATCGGCGATAACCATAAATTGGCTCTCTTGCTGGATTACGATGGTACCCTGGCTCCTATCGCAACGCATCCAGATCTCGCCATCTTACCTCTCGAAACGAAGAATGTTCTACAAAGGTTGTCGAATATGTCTGATGTGTACATAGCGATCATTTCGGGTAGAAACGTGAACAACGTGAAGTCGATGGTTGGTATAGAAGGTATCACGTATGCTGGAAACCATGGATTGGAGATTCTGCATCCGGACGGTAGCAAGTTTGTTCATCCGATGCCGGCTGAATTGGAAGGCAAGGTGGCGAACTTGATGCAAACGTTGCAAGACCAAGTGAGTATTATTTTTCTTATATTTCCTTCATCTTGTAACTAAGATCGTATGCTGTAAAGTTTATCAAAGACATCTCAAAGAGACGCTTAACAATTCTAATTGCAACTAATTGCATTTGTACACGACTATACTAATTTTGTTCTTTGAATGCAGCTTTGCAAGGAGGGTGCCTGGGTAGAAAACAAAGGAGCATTATTGACGTTCCATTATCGCGAAACACCAATGAATGGTCGTCCTGCGATGATCGACCAGGCTAAGAAAATCATCGAGAACGCAGGTTTTAAAGCTTGTTCAGCGCACTGTGCCATCGAGGCAAAACCACCGGTCGAATGGAACAAGGGGCGTGCATCCATTTACATCCTGCGCACAGCATTCGGTTTGGATTGGAGCGAACGTATCAGGATTATTTATGCTGGTGATGATGTCACGGACGAAGATGCAATGAAGGTACGAATCATTTGATTCTTCGATGGATTTGTGGTTAAAATAAAGGAACAATTAACTTTATATATATTTTTCCTTTCATATTCATCCGGTTTACGTTTTATTATATATACTTATATAATTATGCATTCCATCCAGGCGCTGAAAGGTATGGCAGCTACCTTCCGCGTAGCGTCATCGCATATAATTCGTACATCAGCAGAAAGGCGTTTGCCGAGCACGGATTCCGTGTTGACGATGTTGAAGTGGGTGGAAAGGCATCTGAGCAAACGCAAGCCTCGCAACAACACTGAATTCCCGTCAAGATACCGTCGTAGTAGCGCCGGTATCACCATGGAAATGTCTTTCACGCCGGCGAATACACCACTAGAATCCTAGGCGATGCCGTGACATTCTTCGTTACCATATCGAATGTCTCGATAGGAAATATTTGTATGTCACAGGTATCACAGGCTTAAAATGTATTCGTAGAGTAAGACAAAGTAAACACGAGAGGAAAAACATAGACGCGAAAAGAAAGAAAAAAAGTGAATCTCTTGGCCGATAGGTACACCAAAACACAAAAAAGAAGAAAAAAAAAAACTAGAAAAGAAACAAAAAAACAAAAAAATAAATCGCCATATAAATTGTATCGTTTAACGCGGATACATGGTGGATACCACCATCATTTATGAAATAAGTCGAGCGTTGCGAGATTTGTTCTTCCGATGAACTGTATTCGAGAGGCTCTACTTGCATTCGGGAGTATATCTCCGATCTCCTTGTGTAACGATCAAATGGGATTATATCTAGTTAACTTAATAGAACATCGTTCATATACATATAAACCAGCCAAATGGAAGAACTGATCTTTTTTGATGTGGAACCAACAAATCACTTTTTATCGAATGTTCTCAAAGTGTAACTGATGTATTTCTCCGGTAATCAGTTGAATGGCTTTATAGCTCGAAAATATATAACGAATCGCGATAAAATCACGAAAAAAAAGAATAAAAAAAAAAAAAAA
>SMSQ01020784.1:0-15853 GCA_019453375.1 Ctenoplectra terminalis
ACAATATATTATTAATTTATATAGGATTCATTTTGCTCTATCACCTTTCTCCATTTCTCGTTTAATAAACAAGGATGCATGTTTATAGAAACACTGTTAGACGAAACTTTCCTCGTGTAGATAACGAAACAAACTTTCGGGACGACCTAATATATTAGAAAATATCTACCTAAATGAATCTTTGTGTTAAATATTTTACTTGGCATCGCCAACCTTTTCTTTTTTTTTTTTTATCTTATTATGAAATAAGAAATTAATGAATTAACTGACGCTTCGATTCATGCTTTCAGTGTTAAAAGTTTGCAGAAATCTTTTAGTTCTGTATTATTTATTACGAATGGTGTAGTGGAAAATAGGAAATCTCTCTGAATGGTAAACAATGTGTTAATATATTAATAAAATGTAAATAATAAAATGTTAAGATACAATAAAAGCGTACTTACGTCCAAACCAGCGTTCATCTCCATGTCCATCATAATGGCGGCTTAAGATACTCACAGATGCTCGATCCAAACAAAACTTACCCTTTTTACAATATCGGTATTTTAAAAAAGCAAATTTACGTCTCGAACACTGATTTTCGTAAAATGTATAAACAATAATCACACACGGGGAAACTACAACTTCTCCCTACAATGGTTCCAAGAGTACTTAAAATAAATTGAAACCTATAATACAAAAATTAATACAAAAAACGATACACAAATGTGTTCGTTTAAATTTTCGTCACATAAATTATCAAATTATTTATGAAAACATCAACAATTAAACTGTCTCAGCGTTTCGAAACAAAATCAGAATCGCGATTAAACTAAGATTGATACACACTATTTAAACGAATTAATTTTATCAGCTAGCAAAAAACAATGCTACATGAAAGTTTGTTATTAACAACTTATTTACAAAATATCAACAACTAAACTGTGTCAGGTTTTCGACATAAAATCAGAACCGCGATTGAATTAAGATTGATATACACCACTTAAACGAATTAATTTTATCAGGTAACAAGAACCAATGCTACGTCAAACTTTGTTATTAACAACTTATTTACAAAAATATCAACAACTAAAATATCTCAGGTTTTCGAAACAAAATCAGAACCGCCATTGAATTAAGATTGATATACACTATTTAAAAGAATTAATTTTATCAGGTAGTAAGAACCAATGCTACGTGAAACTTTGTTACTAACAACTTATTTATAAAAATATCAACTAAAATATCTCAGGTTTTCGAAACAAAATCAGAACCGCGATTAAATTAAGATTGATATACACTACTTAAGCGAATTAATTTTATCAGCTAGCAAAAAACAATGCTACGTGAAACTTTGTTATTAACAACTTATTTACAAAAATATCAACAACTAAAATATCTCAGGGTTTCAAAACAAAATCAGAACCGCGATTAAATTAAGATTGATACACACTATTTAAACGAATTAATTTTATCAGGTAGCAGAAAACAATGCTACGTGTAAGAATCTTCTACCGAATGGAACTTAAGTATCGCGATTTACCTTGTTGACTGGTCTCCATGGAAGCCTTCGGTAATTCCCTAATTCCTTAACCAGCTGGGTGAAATCGATATTCACGTTGTTGCAGGCCACGTGTTAAAATTCTCCCGAAAAATTCAATATAGACCAGGAATCTCTGTCTCGCGTGTACTTAAACATAGATCTACGTTAACGTATTAAAATCTATAATTACACGTTAACAACAAGGATATTTAACCCATGCATTTTACAGAGTACACGCGAAGAATGCCACGGGCCGATTTGATATAACGAAAAGTTAGAATTAACCGGTCCTCCATTTTGATTTCTTACCGCTCCAAGAATTATAGGAACTCGACGCAACGAGATTTGTCAAATAGAATAAACGCGTTGAACGAAAATATCATTGTATTAATAAAATTGCCATCGTTCATATATATATTAACATTTTACATCGTAACACTTATTCGTATGTATATATGTATGTATGTATTAATATATATATATATATATATATATATATATTAATTCTCCCACTAAATTGTCTTAAGCTCTATCTTACAGTGTAATATCTGGAGTCGTTCGTATTACGGAAAAAAAGAGGCCTATGCACTCGGCATTGAACAACACCTCTTATTAAACACCTTGAATAACAAACTTTATTTACATTCACGTTCGCATTAGTACGTCCATTACCGAAACCAAGATATATTCGAGTATTAGCGAAACACGATCGCCGATATATCCAATATTGCGAATACTCTTCTCTCCGATTATACATAATTCGCATACATACTAACTACGATCTTCGTCACGCGGCCATGCTCGAACCTTGGATCCTTGAAATTTTTCTCCTTTACCGTGCTCCTTTTCTACATTTATCGTTTTCGAAAATATCTTAATCCAAGTATGCCCAGCGATTGTATTTTATTTCTGCAACTTTTTGAAATTGCAAAGTTGAACAAAGGATCTCTATCGTTCTTTTGAAGGAACGCTATTGTATTTTTAAAGCGTAGTAACAAATTGATATAATTCCTCGTGAAATATTGTAAAAGATATTAAATGGAATAACATTCTGAAGAATTGTATTCGTATTTATAAATATGAAATATGATAAAAGTAATCGAAATAGGAACTCGGTGAAAAGAAAGATTCTTAAATTTGAAAAATTGTTTATCATCATGTTTATAAGGAATTGAAAAATTCTTTATAATTAAATGTACAGTATTAACTATAAATTTATGATAAAAAGTTAGCTTCCTAAATTTTCACTATTATCTTTTCACTAAGAAAATTATTCGATTCGCCTCCGTCTATCCTGTATTTAACATTTATCCCTGTAAATTATACTTAAAAAAGAAAAAGAAAAAGAAAAGAAAACATCTTGAGCACACATTGGATACATCAGGATTAACCGAAATATATTTACAAGAATCTCGACGAGAAAAATAATTTCGTAGGATCCAAGTTGAACACGAACCATTTCAACGATACACGTATACACATACGCTTGGGCAAATAATATAAAAATAATTCTGAGGTACTCTTCTCTCCTCGTAGTCGAAATTTCCTAACTAATTGGCAGATCACGTTCGTCGCAACTTTTCTCGCAGATATAACATCCTCGATACGACACGTGTCCCCGTTCGGTGCCATTGCGCCATTTTCTTTTACATCTTACTCGTTTACACATCCTCGTTTATCTTGTCTTTCCTCCACCTTTCTTTTCAAGCTTTGCTTAACAACGTTTCGCTTCTTTTTTTTTTCTTATTTTTTCTTTTTTTTTTTTTTATTTTATTCCTCTTTATTTCGCTCTTTATGTTCGTTTGTCTAAGCACAGGCTAGCCTGCGACATTTAGGCACAGGGGAATTACCTGGTTACCAGAACGATACGCGCGCAAAAAGGGAGAAAGGACAATTCGAAATACAAGCAGCGAAAATGCAATGGCTGTGGTCGACCCTTCGCACGTCCAACTTTCTACGAGATTTGTATATATTTTTTTTTTTTTTCAACACCACGTTTTTTTGTTAAACGCCACGCCGATTTCGGTCGACTTTCCGTTAGGCTGTGCGGTTCGATACTAATTGAAAAACATTTGGTCGCAAAATTGTTAGCACATTGACGGCCGCACACATTGATTTTGTTCAGCTATTCTTCTGGAAATGGTTTCTTGCCGTCATTTCGATATTTGTATACTAATGCATACGGATGCTATTTTTAAAGAAATATTAAAAACAGTGATCTTAAGTATTTTCTTATTAATAATTATTCTAGGAACGATTGTGTAAATATTGCCGGCGCTAATTTAAAGGCGATGCGAAAAATGTGCCGTCAAAGTGTTAAGAATTTAAAAAGAAAATTGCAGAGGCCTGCAAAGGAAAGTGATATCTTTGTTCATTGCGATTTTAACCCCTTGCCTTACGATTTCTTTCAGTATTCGTACAGAGTTGGTAATAGCTATTCACCGGTTTAACGCTTTTTCGAACGCAAAATATTGAAATATACGTAATTTATATTTGCTAATTCTCAATCTTATGAATTTAAATTGCAGTTAAAGTTGAGATCAAACTTTATTAGAAATATAGTGCGTTTTTATTGTATTCGAACCGTAATCCGCGTCACGAGTGAGACTCGCGATTGTAAAGCAGAGAGTTAATAGAATTCATTAATGGATTGTAAGGTATTATTTTTTGGAATTGATACCGTCAATTTTCAGAAACCAACGACGCCTAAACGGAAATTTGAGCGTCGGTCCGCAGGGACCGGCGTGGCGCTTAACGTGTTAAATCAGAAGAAGCTTGAAAAAAATCTCACGAATCGATATCCATGTGTGTTTAACCCTTTGACTGCTACGGACGCATATCCGCGTCCGATGGAAGCTATGTGTGGACTATGCACGCATACACGCGTTTGACGATCAAAGTGTTGAGATCGTCGTATGATATTCTTGAGCTTATTAACCCTTTCGCTACGAAGGACGTATATATACGCCCTGAGAAATGAAGTAATCATTTGTTAAAATTTGTAAATAGAGATTTTCTACTGCACTGAATTATTTTTATTTTCATTTGCATGTGTTGTATCATAATTCATTACACAATGTACCTCCATTTTAATATCCATATTTGTGATATGTTAATGAAAACTGTATCGATCTGTGTACCAATAACACATTTGGTCTTTAGAGTAGCATAGTGAAAGGGTTAAATAAATAACAGATGCTCGTTAACACTTGAACTGCGTGTGTGGTTTACAAACCACATAAATTTAAATATTAACATTAGAACTACCGACGATTAAAGCGTACTTATTTATATCGAAGAAATCAAAGTGGAAAGTATATAAAATAATATGCAATGCAATTCAGACAAAAGTTTATCCATATTTTTAATAGAAAATCGCGGGAAATCTGGCCAAAGGCACCGTAGTTAATTTATAAAGATTCTGTAAAAAATTACGAATGGCTCATTTTGACCACTTTGGTAGTTCCACTGTTAATAAAGTAATATTCTATTTTAGAAGATTTCTTTTATCGTATTTATTTTACTTTTTATTTCAGTGGTACACAAGCCACAGCCGCTATTTGATATTGAAATTAATAATATAATTTTAGTACGTGGTTTATAAACAACACACGCAGTTAAAGGGTTAACCCTTTGCACTCGGCTGGCGCCGCTATGGCGACATGCATAATTTTCTTCAGAGATTATGTCTTTAATTAGATTCTATATTTTCATCAATTCAAACGCTTCTTTTATCTTAAAATAAAACTAAATTAACCAAATGAATAAGAAATCGTAAATATTTATAATTATCTTGTTTTCTTTCCAAAAGAACACTAAGTTTTCGCAATAGTCCTTAGAAACTTAAAAAAGTGTTCGAGTGCAAAGGGTTAATAGTTCTCTGAGATTATTTAATACAGCCCAACTGAAAAATTATCTTAGAAACTTAGTCGTCTATCGGATAATCAATCGAACACCGATAGAATACGCGCTACGCGAAAAAGAATTCCATCAACGCAGAGTGTTTAAACTTAAAGTGCTCCGCAGTGAAAGGGTTAAAAATTAGTTTATTTTTTTTTTTTTAGCGTCTAATGGAATCGATATAGCAAGGTGGTAAAATCGCCGTTTTTAATTCTTCTTTTTACCATGTAAGATTTCCAACGGCGTATCACATTATTCTTATTAACGTTTAAAACATGGTACAGTCAATATTTGAACTACCACGACAGTTTATGTCTGTCTTAACACATTACGGACCGATCACGAGTAAAATCGTGGTCTCCGAACGTTAAGGATCGCTGACGAGTTAACTCCTTACATTTACACGAACCGAGGCATTTTTAAGCCTAAAAGCAGCTTGTACATAGCATTCTTGTACATAGTATTCATCGTTATTTTAACCACTTGCGCTACGATTTAACTTTCAAATGCGCCACCGCGTCTCCGAGCTCAAATCTTTAACTACCGAACAAGTCGAAATGACTTGTTCATAATTTCTTATAGAAATTTTAGAAATTTAGAATAATGAATTTTTCAGGACTTCCCGCAATTTTTTGTAAAAAATATGCGTAAAGAATTGTTACCCTTATTATAGATACTTTTTCAAGTACCTATCATTTATATTTCTTCGATACAAATAACTCTACTTTAATCGCCGGTAGTTCTAGTGTTAACACTAGATGAATAAAGCATACTTATTTCTACCGAAAAAATCGTAATGAAAGGTATATAAAAAAATACACAATGCGAGGAAAACAAAGCTTTGTCTACATTTTAAGCAGAAAATCACGGAAAATTGCCTCTGAGGTGCCATAGTAAATTTATAAAATTGCTGTAAAAAATTACGAATGGGTCATTTTGACCACTTTGGTAGTTCTAGTGTTAAGCAGTGCCTCAGCGCGTTGGTAAGGTCTTACATAAAGAATTTTACACGGATATGAATGAATAGTCACAACAACAATAACATTTTATTAATCAACCGTTTGAGTGCCACGTGTGTTTCCTATTTTCCCGTCCAAAAGTGCCAAGGAGCGCTTTTTCGCTCGTCTTATTCCCTCTCCAAAATTGCCAAGCGGCGCGATAGCGCTTGTCATTTCTGTACATTTTAATGATATTTGCATTCAAATGTTAGACTGAAATTAAAATCCGTTCTTTTATCAGCTGTCCCATTATTTCATTTTTACCTAAAATGGAATGGTAACCGTAAAGTCGCGCATCGACAGAAACCGAGTTGTCGCGGTTGTCGGCTTCGCAGCTTAGAGCGCTGGCATTTTTCGAACGAAATAGAAGAAGCGCAAAATCGCTCCTTGGCACTCAAACGGTTAATAATCTACTTCTGTATGGTACGCGATGTCGTGCACTCTGGAACTGTAGCTCGAATAATGAACGATCTGACTGTTAGCCGACATGACGGACACGTCGTTTTTGTTTCTTCGACAAATGCCTATCGACGTGCTATACACGTCGCTGTCGACTTTGGAACGAAAGCATCTCACGTGCGTGGCACCTCTTTATAGCGCAAGTGGTTAATTTAGATCCTAATTTAGATCTTAATTTAGATCTTAATTTAGATCTTAATTTAGTGCTAAAACTGTCGATCCGTAAAGTGTTAAAAGCACAGCAGTTATTCTTCTTCTTCTTCTTTTTTTTGTTTCCATACGGAAAACTTTGTCATATTTCAACGTACTCGTGCGAAGAGTCGAAAGCTCGTCGCTTATGCAAATCGAAAGCACGATACGATTACTAACAAGGCATCGGTCACACGTAAAAAAGATACTCTTTAACGCTAGATTTACGGAACCCGTCAATTTGACTCGGTTCAGATTTCGTGCTTAACACGTTAAGCGCCACGCCGGTCCCTGCGAACCGACGTTGAAATTTCCGTTTAGGCGTTGTTGGTTTCTGAGAACTGACGGTATCAATTTTAAAAAATAATATCTTATAATTCATCAACGAGTTCTATTAAATCACGTTTAACAAAGTTACCGTTTTCCTTTGCAGGCCTCTACAATTTTCTTCTTAAATTCTTAACAATTTTGCGACCAAATGTTTTTCAATTAGTATCGCACGACACAGCCTAACGGAAAGTCGACCAAAATCGGCGTGGCGTTTAACGTGTTAACCCCTTGGCTACTCTGTAAGCGCATATACGCGCTCAGAAATTTAGCTTCCGTGACACGGAGAGCGCATATAAGCGCTCAACACAGTTTGGTTTTCTGACACGGAGAGCGCATATAAGCGCTTTCAATATTTTATCTATCATTATTCCGATAGATCTCGTTTCAGTTGGACGAAAGTCAATGCTAATTTCGCTGTTACACGTTTCGTTAATTAAACGTTATTTACTGGTACAGAAGCAATCAATAAATTCTAACAACAGAAACATCAATCGTGTCTCACCATCTTTCACAAAAACGCACCTCTACACAAAATTTTGCCGTTCTCGGCGGACATTGTAAATGAATTCTTACCAGTGCACGACCGGCGCGTCTCAAAATCTGCCGCAGTCAAAGAGTTAAGTTTAACAATCTTGCGTGCGGAAAATGTAAACGCAAAATAGAATTTATATACGAGAAATGTACTAAATAAATCTCTGCCGGTAGAAATCTATTAATTCGAAGTAAACCGAACGATTTTGTAAAAAATGATTTTACAAAAAATTTGTATTTGTTGGATAATTTTGTATCCATAATTTTGTATCCAAAATGAGCCGATCGATGTCCGTAAACCTAGTGTTAACGTCTATGCGTTCCTTAAACAAATACGCATGCCTTCTGCGCGAGTCTCTTTACACTTACAGCTCTACAAGCGTCGAAAGAATTTTTTTTTCTCACAAATTTGAAATACCGAGTAACAATCAACGCAACGTTTCTCGACAAATTTGATATATTAACAACCAACGTCTAGAAACGAGAACAGCAATTTTTACCAAATTTTATCGAATAATTATTACAAGCGTCGTTAATTGTTATGTTTAAATTCGAAGCAGGTAGCTCGAAACGTGGCGAAATTTTGAAACGGGGTAATATTAAAGAGACCGTTCTACCTTTGACGATTTCAAAATAGAAAAGAACAGATTGAACAGATTGTTGAATACTTTCTGCATCGTGAGTGCAAATTTGCGATTATCTTAATTTTTCAACGCTTCGCAATTGTTAATCATTTTCCGTTACACGTATTATTCATAGCGACGTCGGTTATCGCACATGATTTAAAATACAGACTTCGTATCCTCGATTTTTTTTATTCGACGCCATCGTCGTAACGTAATGTTGGAACTTATCATCGCGAAATAACGCTGCATGCTCTAATTTGTCTTTTTATCGTCACAACGCTTCGACAGGCACATTTCTTTCTTTTCACTTGACTTCTCGCTACTTACTCTCCCGATATCGTTAGCATAAAAGCTATTAAAACAGGAAAAAAAATATAGTTGAATTTAAAATGAAACATCTTCTGAAAATTCGATTTTATATGCTATGGAAAACACGAATAAACACTTTTTTTTTAAGCTTGTCGTTTCAACTGCTTTAATAGAAACGTGATAATTGTTCGTTCGTAACGTCATCGATAGTTTGCAACACGATTTAAAAACGGGAAGAAATATTCATAAATTTAACACATTGTGCGCGGGCTATTTTTGACAATTTTATTAATTCTAGAAAATATCGCGCAAAACCCTTCCATTAATAATACGCTACCACAAAAAGATATTGTTTTATAAAATATAATTTTATTCAGGTGTACGAAACAGCGATAAAAACGAAACATTTATTTGCCACTTTACGTACTTTTGAAGCATACAACGTGTTAATTTATTCACGATCATTTCTCTCGGATAGCGTTTTTTTTTTTTAAAGTGTTGCTTTTTTAACCCCTTAATGCTCAACTCCGTGCCGTCGTGTATAATATTGAAACAAATTTTATTCCTTCCTATTTTTTTAATAGTTAAATTTGGAGCAAGTACAATGACTATCCTGAAATTTTTTCAGCAAGGGTGTACGTGTACAGAGCGTTTCCGAAATCGTGGTACAACTTGCAAGAAGGCGATCTCTCGCGTAAAATTAAGTCGAAAATATAGAATAAAGTTTTTTTCGTGCGGAGCTTCATTTCGCGCGATCTCGCTACGATCATATTTCTTTCTTCGTTTTCCAAGTCAAGCACAACGAAGACAAACATACGATCGCAGCGAGATCCCGCGGACAATAGTCGCTCGTCCGCATCGGACCTTGGGTGAACGAAGCAGATTTTGTCCAAGTGCACGCGTACTTAACGAGTTTTCAAACTCAATTTTCTCAGAAACGAAGCCCCGTATGAGAAAACTTTATATTTTCTACTCAACTTTACTCGAGGAATAACCTTCTTGTCGGTTATAGTGCGATTTCGGATGCACCCTGTATATTTAAAATACCAATAGTTTCCCTGTTGATTTAAGTAATTTAGAATTTAAAGTAAAATCGTTGAGATTTTAAAGAGATTTTATTTTAATTATATTATTTCGAAAATAAGTTGTATATTCAAAATACCGAAAGTTTCTTTAATGATTTCAGTAATTTAAAATTCGAAGTAAAATCGTGGAGATTATAAAGAGATTTTATTTTACTTATATTATTTCGAAAATAAGTTGTATATTCAAAATACCAATAGTTTCTTTGATGATTTCAGTAATTTACAATTCGAAGTAAAATCGTTGAGATTTTAAAGAGATTTTACTTTAATTATATTATTTCGAAAATAATTTGTATATTCAAAATACCAATAGTTTCCTTGTTGATTTAAGTAATTTACAATTCAAAGTAAAATCGTTGAGATTTTAAAAAGATTTTACTTTAATTATATTATTTCGAAAAAATACCAATACTTTCCTTATTGATTATTTAAATTTAGAGTTTGAAGTAAAATCGTCGAGATTTTTAAAGTAAAATCTCCTTAAAATCTATCAATATTGAGTGTTAAGGGGTTATAGTCATGCTTCGAGTCTCGCATTCGCATTTCGCAAACAAATATGAAAATGAAATATTAATTTCGTAAACTACATGAAAAATTCACGTTTATCCTTACTTCGTACGTGAACAATTTTACATCGTGGATCTTAAATCGATTTCAACTTAGCGTTGCTCGTTCGACGATTAAAATTACATGTTGTAATATTATGGTGAAGCTCGGTCGAGAATTACGTTGAACGATCGGTGCTATCAGCCAGCACAGAAATTGAAATCAGCAGATTGCGCGGTTTGTGATTGAAGCAGGGTAATCACTGAATTCACTACTAACGATGGTGTAGTTGTCGTTGTACCAAAATTAATAGATACCTAATTTTGTACTCTATTTTGTGTAACTTCTACGTCTGCTTCCAAAATTTTTATTTTCTTTTTTTACTTCAAAGTTTAAATTCAATTTTTTTTCTCTGAGTTAATGATGTTAGTATTAATTGAAACTGAAAGATGATATTTTTTTTCATTGCTTAAATATTTAAAGGATATACTGAAATACGCTCAGTAAATAATAAGAAATATATATATATTTTTTTTTAATCAACCATTTTTTAACAAGTTTGTAACATATTCTAAGTCTGAAGCTAATATTTATCCATTTATATATACCCTGTGTAACGATGCTAGTATCTTTAAATTAACAAGCTTGAAATGTTAATATATCAAGCTCTAATTAATCTACAATAGACTAACGTAACTTTTCAAATCATTGAAAGTAATTTATTACGGAGAATTCAATGATCAAAGATTAAACAACTAAATATAACATATGTGATATGAAATTTGTTATTCGGCCACGCTTTACGGACCGCGCACGTATACTGAATTCTTCAAATAAACAATTTCTTTTAAATACTTTATAATAATTCAATCAAACTATTAGATTGAATACACGTTCTTGGATACAAGTGCTAGTCGTAACTACTAAAGAAATTATTTTTATACATAATATCGTACACCTAATTAATTTGACAATAAAGATTGGCAGTAATCGTTTTACGCTATGCGAATAGTAACTCATTCGAATTCAATGATTACCCTAAATAATTGTTATATTCGTTGCATCGCGTTACACTCTAATACATCTTAAATAATTCTACACGATCGAACAAACTGAGCAGGCTTTGTCTTTGTACAAAGATTGCTCGCCGAAATATATCAGTTTTAACGTAAAAAAATAAACAGAAATGTATTATAAACCGAAATACAGCCAATTGTTTTGATCTCGCGATAAATCGACCAGGAAATTAAATACAATAAACTCTGAGTAACAAACTGTTAGTAGAAAATATTTTTAAACACGCAAGAAACAGTTTTTCGATTTTATAAACAAGATTGAATTTTAATATAAATTGAGATAAAATTAAATTTTAATATAAATTGAAATAAAATTTAATATCAATATAAAAAAATAAAAGATTGGTTATTTGAATTTTTCCTGTATTCTAATTATTTTTATTCCATTGTATCTAATTTCCTCGAGTTTCTCTAACTTTTTATAAACTATAAAAGTGTCTCGCACAAGGCATCACCCTTGTTCATCCGTACATCAAATATCGATGCTATATAAACAAATTTGTACATAAGGTTATATTATCGTTCTAATAATCACAATAATAAAAAATAAACTTTTATTAGTATTTCAATCAGTTTCAAGTATATTAATTGCGCGAGTAATTGGATTTGCAACACGTGTCCCTTGTACACAGCTTTGCTGTCGCGAACTGAATAACGGTCGCGCAAACAGATTGACACAGATTGATACAGAATTGGGCGCCGTTTAAACAATTTTTCGTTTCAACAATTTGTAAATCAGTCACAAAACGAATAAATCAGTCGTCGAATAATAACAAGAACGTAATCTTCAATGTAACATTCTCCATCCTGCCTTAAAACCACTAATTTCATCTCAAATCTTTTTTACGAAATAAAACAAAAAAGAACAAGAACAAAAAGAAAAGAAGAAATTCGAACGATTACAATACCAGATAACCGAAGCTCAAAAATAAAATAAATTCCGAAACTAAAAGAGAAAAGAAAACACTTTCAACGAGCTTTTCTATTTCCCTTCTTTCACAATTTCTTAATCAACCATTCGATCAAAAAATATTTCACAATCACGTCCGAACGAATTAATTCGGAATCTATCTCCAAACGATCGTAAACACTGCCCAACCCTTTCGCAGCTTGAAAAAGCACAACCGCTCGACTCAGCAACTACGCCGGAATCATCAGAATCTATTACACGATATTACACGATACCTGAACGGCCTGCAATCAAAAGCAGTCTTTTTAAAATCGAAATGCACACGTACCGCGACTCGTAGAAATTATCTTCTCGTAGAAACTATCTTCTAAACCGTTCAAATCATTGACGACGATCCTTTCGATGTTGAAATTTTTAAGAACAAAAATTCAAACAATCTCAAAATTCGAACCACGATTTTTACGCCATCGCTGAACCTTTGCGAGGTCTCTCGACGGAGAAAAATTGAATTCGTGGCATCGAAAGGACGTACACTACTCAACGATTAATTTCTTTCACCAAAACGGTCTGCGTCGATCATCTGAAACTCGTTATCGTGCAAAAGAACCGCTTTCAACGAGGAGCAAACTTATTGTCACGTAAATTTGGCACAGAAACAAGCGACGTGTGCCACTGTGCACATGTATGCTTCAAAGAATCATTAGATCGTAGGACACTCGGTTGCGATGCTATTCAAATATCGTCTTTTTAAAGGTAGACTCAACGCTGTGCCTCGCCTTGGTGCCGTTGTCTGCTTTCGTTTAACCCTTTGGCTGACAGAGGACCGATTTATCGGACGGCGATACGTGCGCGAGAACTGACACGGGCCGATTTATCGCGTACGTGTACCGTAAGAGTCTTGGAAAGTTGGCAATCGGGCGGAATACGGATCCGATTGTTTGTAATCTAACAGATCCACCTTCTTTGTACGCATTTATAAAGACACACGTGTTTTTTGTTTTCTCTCTATTCCCGTATCACAAATGAGAAACAGACGTGATCAGCCGATTGCCAATTTTTTAGACTCCAATGGTACATACATTCAAATTATCGTTTCTCTGAGTGTCGATTTGCTTTCGCTCACGCGTAGAAATCTGTAATTCCATCGTATTTCCTTTTGGTCTCGAAGTCGTCGTTTGCTCAAGAAAATTGATGGTTTTTTTTTTGTATAACAATTTATAGATGTTTTATAGATTTTTGTATAACAAATTCTACCGCGTAGATGGGCCTGACAGTAAAAGGGTTAAGCCTCGATTTGGTTCTCATTTACTCGAAGTTTTCAACTTGTTTTTAATTTGTTTTTAATTTGTATTTAATTTGTTTTCAATTTCTTTTCAACTTGTTTTTCATTTGTTTTCAACTTGTTTTTAACCCTCTATAGCCCGAATTATGTCTGCTTATTGAAGAAAAAATTACGATTGATTACAGTTTTTCAGTTTGATTTGAAAATGTTTTAAGTAATAATTACTGTAGATGGGTCGTGGTGTCACTACAATAATACAGTAATCAAATTTAATAGTGGAATGATAACTAAAGAAAATTAATTTTTTAAAATATAGATACATCAGTTTGCAACTTTTAAGTCACACGGTCCCATAGAGGGTTAATTTGTTTTCAACTTGTTTTCAACTTGTTTTCACTTGTCTCGGTTCCGATACAGCAGTGTCGAGTTAACTGACCGGAATTTTACTTTGTTAGCTGACAATCATTATCTCCACCAGTTCTTTCATCTATCGTTAATCTATCGATTACCTCTTAAATCTCCTACCTCCCTTAACCCTTTGCGGACGAATGTCGCCGCTGCGGCGACGTTATAATTTGATTCCCAAGTCGAATTGTCGCCTCCACAGCGACAAACGAATAAGGGACACCAATTCGAAGTTTCGTCGACCATTTGTCCGTTTTCTATTTCATTATCTGCCTAATTATTTAGATATTTAATTTATAATCTCGTTCCATATTTAAATTATCCTGCATCTGTCACGAATCAGAATCGAAAGAGTGTTCGTCCGCAAAGGGTTTACCTCTTAGCTACGGCGAGATTTTTCGCGGAGCTATACCACTGTACGGCATAGCCTGACGCAGACTATATCCAGAGATGCTTTATACCACATAATTATGTTAAAATAAACATATGAATGAATAAATTATAGTTTCTTTCATAAATTTTGATATAAAGAGTCTGAAAAACCATAATATCATGCGAACGCATACTCCCATTGCATAACAATGGTGTATACAATTCTCAACGACTAAGAAATAAATGAGCCACTATCGTGGTGTACCGTTCAGAAAGATGACATCCGCGAAAGCCACTATAGTGGCGTACAGTAGCTAAAAGGTTAATGGTTGAACAGATGTGGCCCTAAGCTACGGCCAGCTAACGCGATACTACTATCTATAAATCTCCATTAGCGTACAAGTAATTAATTTCTGAATAATTAAAATCTACTAATCCATATCGCCACGGAGACATTGAATCAATTAACTCTGCGTTCTCACCTTAGCTCACATTTTTCTAAACATTTTCGCATCGAATTCTCGCCTCGGAGTCGCCAAGGTGAGATTTAATTTTGTGTCACAATATGAAAATATATAATAGAAGTACAGGAAAAATAAAATCAACCGAGACGAGAACCAAAGAGAGGCGCAGCGTGAGACTTCCTTAATCGAACGAGCTACTTAATCGATTTACATATCACGATTCGTCAGCGTGTGTGCTTCGAATGTTGGTGAATAACGTAAATTTCGCTTTCTCCCTTCGCTCGGCCACGATCATTACACGGTTCGCTCTTCTGGCACGCTCGCTCACAATTTTTCACGCTATTTACAGGAATCGTCAGTTCAGACGCGAGCACGTTTATACTCGATGTCTTTCTAATAGAGGAAGGTAACGGAGCAACAACGTTCTTTCGAGAATATATTCTAGGTGGAAGAGATACGCTGCGGTTGTAGTCTAAATTTATCGAGTGGCGGTACCGATTGATTCATCGATGCACAGGATCGAATATATAATTTACCGTTGTACACGTTTCAATGGAAAATAATGAATAGTTGGAATATATATCTATATACAAGAATGTGTACGTCGCGTGCTACTTGGTTAAGGTATCCTTACTTCTTAAAATTTCTATCAATTTAGTCATTCAAACATTTAATCCTTTGCACTCTTACTTTTTTTTTCAAGTTTGATACAATTATCGTAAAAACTTAGTGTTGTTTTGGAAAGAAAAAGTAAGTTATTATTCGGTTAATTTGCTTTGTTTTAAAGTAAAACAAAGTAAAACAAAGTTCGAATTAACACGTTGATCGAGGCGCCGAAATCACATGTTT
>SMSQ01020785.1:0-11288 GCA_019453375.1 Ctenoplectra terminalis
TTGTTATACTTGATAGCTCAATAGATTATAAAATTCTAATATTAATTTTTTTAAATATCAGTTTATACTTTATTATAATTAAAATATTAGTAATCGCCTCTCAAATAATTTCAAAACAAAATTACTAAATGTTAGTAATTAAGTTAGAAGTATTAAAATCTAATATGAATAAATCATAATTTTAACCAGGCGGTTAACATATATAAAACTGTTGTAAAGTTTAGTAGGATATGTTTAAGCCTATGAACGTCCGCTGATCGAACAAACGTGATTGTAATGGGATCGTGCGAGAAAGACCATCCGCATCTGGCAAGACTTCCTGTCGCAGCACGATGCCTATTTACAAAGCTCGCCTCTACGAGTTTTACGCGCAAGGATCCCCCTTCATTGCTCGCCCACCTTCCACTTCCGGTAGATTGAAATAAGAAAAAAAGCTACGCGTGATTTCATCTCGAACGAACGGTCGCCCTATCTATTCACGAGCCAAAGTTAACGGAGAAAACGAACACCTTAAAGCTTGCTTCTATGAATAAATCGTTTTTACAATATTTTAACAAACTGGAAAATTATTAATTTAAAAATAATAATGGAATAAATGGAACTTCTATTGGAATATTTTTGAATCCTAAAAATTAGAAATTATTTATGAAGACCAATAAAAAGTACTGTTTTACCGTAAATAACAAAAAATAATTTACGAAATTATTTATGTATTCTCTTCGTTGAATCATTGAGCTATATATTTCATGGAAAAATTATAATTCGTGTAGACCAATAAGAAGCACCGTTTTAAATAATAATTAAAATAATAAATAATAATTTTCCAAATAAAAATGATTTGGAATGAAAGAAACTATCGTATAATCCTAACAATATTTTTCTCTTACACTTGGAGCCATTTTTTTTAAATCTTTTCTCTCGTTCCCATGATTTTAAAGATATTTTAAAGCGTAGAATGTTAAATACGAACGATTAAAAATAATATAAAACATTATTTAATAACGTCTTGCAAATTATTTTCATCACTATGATCTTCGCAATCTTTCATAAATTTTTTATTTTCTGCAATTTCAAATGATTCTCCAATTTTTCGCAATTTTTATTCCAAGCGTCAGCAGAATCATTCGATAACGGTACATCGATAAGAGGAACGCTGGAAAATCAGAGAGGCTCAACACTTTGGATGACGAGCTAGCGACTCTGATATAACACTACTCGACACGAAGATAGACATTGGAGGCATATCTCGTGTTAATTGCACGGTACTCTCATGGTATACCTTGATGACACTCGCAGGTAGTTGTCAGAAACGTGTTTCACTTCCGGGTTCTAGTCTCGTCTTTCTTGCGCATCTTTTGAACCAGTATCGTCTCGAATTGCACAGTCATAAAGGAAATTCAACCAGAAAAATCAATAGGATACGCTACGCCGCTAAACTCGAAGCGAGTAAAAAAATAAAATAAAGAAAAACAACTAGTTTTAACGAGCAATTAACGAGAAGATAAAAGCTTCATAGTTCTATTTATTGTAACATATACAAACACTTAACGAGCTTACGGGTCGGTTTCGTTCGTCGTATTTCATTTTTTTTTTTTTTGTCTCAAAGAGTGCTCCGTTTAATAACCACTCATTAATCCTAGTTTTGCTTCTACAGGATCGAATCAATGATTTTTAGTTCGATTTGAAAAATGAATTGACGATTATGTTCTTGCAGACATAGGTAGCAAATAAATAATTTTTTTATTTTCTTTTGGACAGTTACTCGACGATTTTGTATTTTTACGACACACGATGCGTCGCGATTGAACAACCGATCTTTATTACTATTTTTCTTTCCATAAATTAATTCTTGATTTTATCTTTCGCCGTAAGAATGGAACGTAAGACCGTTTTATTCGTGTTTATTAATTCGTTGAATTAAAATTAATTTATTCGTTGAATTAATCCCTTTATTCTATGATTCATCTTATATTTTTTATCTGTTTCTTGATAATCGTAAGTTTCTGTTACAGAGACGAGAGATTAATATCCTTTCTATCACACGAAATTAATATCTATTTCTCGTTTCCACGCGTTCAACAAATATTTGCTTAACACTAGAACCACCAAACTGGTCAAACTGACCCATTCTTAATTTCTTACAGAATCTTTATAAATTAACCACGGTCCCTTTGGCCAGATTTTCCGCGATTTTCTATTAAAAATATAGCTAAACTTTTATCTGAATTGCATTACACATTACTTCATACACTTTCCACTTCGATTTCTTCGGTAGAAATAAGTATACTTCAATCGTCGGTAGTTCTACTGTTAACCAAGTTATGTCTCTTTCATCCAGTGCTCCCTGCTTCAATATGATTTATTTATCATACAAAAAGTGTTCTTTTCCCTCTACCACCACCAGTTTTCTTCCATTGTACACATTTCAAAGCGTACACCAGAAGCAAAGCTACCGATCGCGATAACGCGAGGCGCACCCGTTCCGAGCCTCGTGAACAAAAATTCTTTAGAATTAGAACTAGCACACACGCACACCGTGTTAATCGTTATTCATCTACTCTCCGGTACAATATTTACACCAGAAAACACGCTCTATATTTCCAACACCATTCTTCAAACCCACCAAACCCGCGTTGTAATAAAATTTTAGTTACGGAGTCAGGAAGACCCTGCGTCGCGTAACTTTCGAGGCATCCAACATCGAAAGTTTGAGATGTTCGAAAAAAATGTACGAAACGCTTCTCGACGAGCACTCAAGTCGTATCTGGTAGTACCTATTTGCTACCGAGCCTCAAGCTAGACAGATAAAGACCAAGCGTCGACAGAAGGCTCCTACTTTTGTGAAAACACGACGAAACGAAGAGCAACGGAGATAAGAGAAGGTAGGTAAGAAGTAAGCATACGGCACTGGGCTCATCGTGGATCAGTATAAATAGCTTCTACTTACGGACCCGGATTTTGTCGGCTTAATGCGACATTGCAATCGGTGACAGTCGCCGGACGAAGCTGTCGACTTCAAGCACTATGAATCACCGCTATTACTATTCCTACTTTAAACCATAAATAATAACAGAAGAGCCGCGGTTCCACAGGGTTTCGAGATGTCTCGATCACAGCCTCCCTACCGGGAAACTAACTGCTTCTAATTTTCCACGAACCCATCCTGGCAAACGACTGATGTTTCTGTTTTGGCCAAGTTATTACGGGACTCGAGGAAATTGCTTGCCTTTTAGCGCGGATCTACCCTTAGATCGTGGCAGGAAATTGGGGAGCGAGGGAAGATTCTGAGACGCGGAAATGGATTTAGAGTTCGGGAGGCTTTGGTTTAGAGGCTGGAGGTTTCAGGGAGCGAGTTTTGATAGGATTGTTGTGGAGGAATTTTATATAAAGAGAAAAAAAAAAACAAATGGGAATTTGATTGAAGAAGTTTTAACCCTGCTATGGTTTTTAAATTCTTTTTAAATCGCGATTCTGTTTCGTTGAAAATAGAAGATTCTAATTTTGAAGAAAATATGTACCGTTAGGATAAAACTGAAATTAATTTCGTACGTTAGCGGTAGCTTCTTTATATTTTTTTCAGAGTTAGGAAATATTTTAACGGAAGGAAGATAGTACCGGGTCATCTAATACTACTTGGTTAGTATTGAGATAGATTGCGACTAAAAAGTAGCTTTAAGAAGAAAGTTTTAATATCAATTGTTTCGATCGATCAATTTTGTAACGAAGACTAGGATTCCTTGAAGAAATTTTAATACCGAGAGCTGGTTTGAAACGAAAACATTGCGAGATGGGGAAATGATCGCAAGATTTAAGTTAACCCTTTAACTGCGGGTGTGGTTAATAAACCACGTACTAAAATTATAGCCACATACTAAAATTACACCACTAAAATAAAAATAAAATAAATACAACAAAAAAAATCTTTTAAAGTAGAATATCACTTGAGTAATACAAAATTAATTATAAACCACACCAGCAGTTAAAGGGTTAAAGGTAGACACTGGATGTTTCAACTATTTTAATTGGCAAACTTTATATAAAATACTGAAAGTTTTCGTTGAAGAAACTTCAAGTACCAAGTAACAACGATCCGACCACGTGTTAAAATTTTTATCGGCAAGATAAAATGTTCGAAATGAGAATGTGCCAAAGTGTATCCGGTTATTGACACAGAAGTTTAAAAAAGAACGTTCTACAAAGACTGGCGGGAAATTAATCTCCATTTCAGAGAAGGTATCCAACCATTGAAGCTCGATCCAACATAAATCTGACGTTTACAAACGACACTTTAATGATATCTCGACCGCGATCGGGGAGGCAAGGTGTAGAACGGATGTCGTTCAGCGAATAAATCTTCCCGGCTTAGAACAATGAACGCTATCTAGCCTGGTCGATCGATTTAGCATAGTAATTACACCGACGCCGAGTTATTACGCCCGTACCAAACGAAAATATCCATATTGTTCGAAAGACTTAACGATTAATGGGCTCGTGAAACTCGACACGACAGCCTCTGGATACGTGAAACGAGCAGCTAGGAGTCGGTCGCGGAACACACGCGTAGGTATCACGGTTTTAGTAGGAGAGACGAGACAAAAATATCCGGTCTCGCGACGTTCCATATACAAAAGCGGAGGTGTGACAAATACCGGCGTTAGAAATAAAAAAAAAAAAAGAAATCGAAAACTTGACGAGTGGTAGGAGCTAATTTTTCTTTTCATTTCTGTTTATTGTCTTAACCTTTCGATGGTAGATAATGGTATTTTTCTGAAGAACGAAAGATGTGTTTTGTGTAATTTAGAGGCTAAGTTATTAGTTACATTAATTCTGCATCTAATTTTAAAGTTTTATTGGAGAAAACTTTTTCCACAATTTTATTATTTTTTTTTTGTTTGCTTGAGTTACGGATGTAGTAATAGACAGAGCTAAATTTTACAGTTTCGATTCTGTAATTAACCCTCTGTGGGCCGAATTTTGTCCGCTTATCGGAGAAAAAATTACGATTGATCACAGTTTTTCACTTTGATTTGAAAATGTTTTAATTAATAATTACCGTAGATGGATCGTGGTGTCGCTACGGTAATGCAGTAATCAATAGTGCAGTGGTAACTACAAAAAATTAATTTTTTAAAATATAGATACATCAGTTTGTAACTTTTAAGTCACACGGTCCCATAGAGGGTTGATAAAAATGCTACAATCTGTACTTAAATTGAAAAATTTCTCAACTATTTCACAAAATTTATTAAGTTGTCCCAAAAGTTTCTTTCGTCGTCGTCACAAAGTAGCTTCGTCTGACAATCTTAATGTAAACATCTGGGCTTTATTTGTTAAACGAGAGACGAAGGAAGGTAATAGAGAAAAAAAATCCTATATAAAATGATAATATATTGTAAAACAAAATATTATGCGTCCATTACTTATGAATAAGACGAAAGAAACTTTTAGAACAACCTAACATTTTAGATTCCCAAGCCATGAAATGCAATGAATAGGTAATCGATGCTATGCATAAAGGCATATTATATTTTTACAAAATACATTGGAGCCAACAGAATATCTTTATCCATTCTCAAGTCATTCATTATCCCTGTGAGAGGGAAGTCAGCGAAGAAGTAACCTAAGAAATTACACACGTGTTCTCAGCACTGTTTACCTTTCAACGAACAATGAAACCGCGGGATGAAATCCATTAGTCGAGCGCATTGTGAATCGAGAAAAATGAAGATGCCTGGGCAACCAACGTAAAGAGGGATTACAGTAGCATGAGCCACGGGGTGGCAAATCTCATAAATCATTTAGGCTCGGACGTAGGAAAATAGCATAAAGACCGAGCCAAATTTATTTCAGACCAATCTGATGAGAACGAGCATTCGAAACAAGCACCAATTATTTAAAACGATATATTAACAATTAACACGACCAATTCTCTTCAATCTTCTCTTCAATATCAAAGTATTAATATTATTAACCCATTGCCGCAAATGACGGCTATAGCCGTCAAATTTTTGTCGATATGTAGGCAAATGACGGGTATAGACGTCATGCAAATTTTAATTATTAAAAAAATATGATGAGCAAATGACGGTTATAGCCGTCAAAAGTTTTTTTATAAAAACTCTGGCCAAATGTGATAATTTTCACTTCCAAATATACAAGTTACGCTCAATTTCATCTGGTAGACATAAACGATTGAAAAAAAAAGTGTGTTCCTGAGCGCCAGTTCGAAATAAAAAGTGTGCGGCAATGGGTTGACGAATACGATAATTAACCAAAGAATATTTATTTATTTATCTCGACATTAACTTATTGAATTAAATTAATTCAATATTAAGTAACGCAATATTCACAAAAAGCCTGATTCTCGAAATAGATTATCGGTTGGAACGATTCTATTCGTAATTCATTCGTCTGTTCAATATTTCTGCTTGGCTAACTTTTCTTACATGAATCACGAGAGTAGAACGGATGTAGCCTTCAACGCGTGTCATCTACGATTCTCTTCAACCAAGAAAACCGGTTAATTAATACAGGAATAAGATATTTAATCAAAACGACACATGGCTGTAACCCGTACTGTAAGATTTGTTCATAACATTAGTCTCGCGTGAAATTATTAATATTCCCGTGTATCAAAGTATACTTTACAACATTTATTTTCATTCTTCTTCTATTTCTACGTGTACGTAAAGCATGATAAACTAGATACACGTTCTATCCCGTAAAAAGCGAGATTAAACACACTAATACATATCTTGGCGATAAATTAAATTAGTTTAATGATAAATCGACGCGTTTTATATCCGCGCCTTTCGCTCCATTATCTGGAGCAAAAGAGAAAAAAATAAAAGGAAAAAAAAATGAGAACTGTTTGAATCATAATGGCACCGATTTTTTATACCAATGGAATAATTCGATTTTACAAGCAATTCGTTTCGAAAGATAATTCGATTTTACAAGCAATTCGTTTCGCAAGATAATTCGAATACTGTTTCACGTGTGTTATATTTGTTTATTCTTATTTCGGTTACGCTGGAATATTACTTTTTGGAAATAAATAATAAACTGGAATATAAAAAGTTTCGCATTTTAGAGATCTAAAATGTTCGCTTCGTTAAAAATACGATTCAGCTGCTATCTCGCGTAAATTGAATTCGAATCGCACGACGTTATTCGCTTTCGAGGTTGGAAAGAAGATGTTTACAGAGAAATAATTATATCCTCGATAATAGAAAATTGAATTAAATATATTTTTAATTTTTCAAAGAGATTTTTCAAGAATTATTTTTCGAAGTTAACGTTTCACGATTATTGTGTCGCGATAAATTATCATCTATATTGAATCATAAAGATGTAAAATTGGTAATACATAAATATTAGCGTTATTAAATCTTCTCTCCATTATCCTCTTATCGTGCAACGAGCAATTTTGCATGTTGCAAAGCTCGTGCAATCGTCGTGCCTAAGCATATCTAATCCTATTTAAGCATATCACACTGGATTATATAATAGTAGACTTTCTCTTTTTACCGCATTACCATAACCATGCATTGTACTTGTAACCTTCTAACAATTTTTGTACAACGGTTTCGCGATACTTTTATATTTTTTCATAAATATTAAAAAATAGAAATATTTTGTTCTTTTTTTCGCTATAAAAATGATACTCGAGATTATTGTTTCGTAAATTAAATTTATAGAAAAATGAGTTATAAAAATTGTAATAATTAAAAGGAATTTAAATGACAATATATGATCGTCATATTTTTAATATTGTATCGTTTATTATGATTATATTGCGGATTTTTGCAAAATTGTACAGACTGCACGTAATATGAAAATAGATGTTATAAATAATTTTTTATCGAACCTTTTTTTTTAAATATTTAAAAATATACGAATTCGCAGAAAAATCCGCGGTCCGATCATGATTATTTTAACGCTGATATTTTATATTACTGTCGATCAAATTTTTCTTCGAAGATTTATTGTATCGCACGATACGTAAAAATAATTCATAAAAAATCAGCGTAAGTCAACCGAATGGCTGATAACCCTTGAACTGAAAGAAATTGAAGCACTTTTTACGTTTGTTTAATCAGCGTTTCGTGCCTCGTAAATAACTCTTACATGAATTTAATTAATGAAACTGATTAAAAGTGAGAAACGTAGCAAAAAGAAAAAAAAGGAAACAACGTTCGAATGAAAAGGTTCATTATTTTTCCATAAAATAACCGATAAATTAATGATGAACTTTTTATTGCTGAAACTACTGATAGAATAAAAGTTGTACAATTTCAGAATCTTAAAGAGATCTTGAAAACGGACAAATTTTGCTTAAACAAGATTCCAAAAATAAAAAGGAACTGTATCGAGTCACTTTTACCAGATTTCGGTATCAAAAATTAAAGAAACGTGAAAAGATAAAACTGCTGCTAAGATAACTTCAATTATGAATTTATTATAAATTTATAAACAAGCTTCCTTCCCAAACTTAAGAAATAAAAAAACACGTGAATGAAATTCGGTTATAAATTCAATATTGAATGCTAAAAAAAAGAACTGTTTCGAACGCGGAGTAAAAAATTTGTGCGCGTTTGATTTGTAAATATTTAAATCGATAAAAGGGAAACGATTGAACAGGAAACTATACGATCCCAACTGAGCATCCATTTTATCATATGCGTGGGCGCACCCTTGCTGCGCTCATAATGAACATGATTTCGTAGTCGACTGCATCGAAAAGCAGTTTCATCGAACCTTGTTTGTGAAACTTGTTCTTTTCATTAAATGACTGCGTTGAAAATAGAACCACTTTATTATAATCTATTTCTTTTTCTTTCTTTTCTCGTTTTACACTACTTCAGTGTTGCAATTTAATTAATTATCTTGGAATATACGAGCAAAAATCGGGAAATGTAATTTTAATTTTGATTTTAATTTTAATTTTAGGATTTGCAATACCTAATAGATTTAAAAACACAACATTTTTTATAGTTTCAGTATTTTTTCTTTGGTTTAAAGTAAATCATTGTTTTTCTCTTTAATTAATTTGTTGCATAATTTTTCTTTTTTTTTTTCTTCTTTTTATTAATGCATGGACTAATTTATTCTATTTTGTATTTGTTTTACTTTGATAGGAGATTCTAAGCTGTGAATGAGAATTTTAATTAAAAATAAGAACGATTTTATGTTACAGTTCATCAAACCGTTTGTATTTTCTGAGATTTCCTTAAAAGAGGAAATTTACTGTACGCTCACTCAAACAGGGTGTCTATTTATGTAAGCATATTGTATATTCAAGCGACAGTAGCATGTTGTGTAAGTTTACAGTTCCTAACTTGCACATTTGATGCGCTTCTGTTTAGAAGTTTCTTCTACATGTTGCAACCTCTTAAAATCTAGCATCTGTTTAAACAAACGGAAACTTCAACTTCTAACTCTGTCAAACTTGTAACTCAAAAGTTCTATTTTCTAACGTGAACAAATTTATGAAGTTGCACTCGTAAGAAAAAATATAACTCAATCCCGAAATTCCTAATTTTTCTAATTCTAATCTACAATTTAAAATCATATCTAACACAAAACAAAAATATTATGAACCTAAAATATTCTTGCTTCCAATAATTATAACCCATCCCAAAATTTCCAATTTTTCTAATTTTAATCTACAATTTAAAATCATATCTAACACAAAACAAAAATCTTATGAACTTAAAATATTCTTACTTTCAATAATTATAACCCAATCCCAAAATTTTCAATTTTTCTAATTTTAATCTACAACTTAAGATCATATTTAACATAAAATAAAAATATGGTGAACCTAAAATATTCTTGCTTCCAATAATTATAATCCAATCCCAAAATTTCCAATTTTTCTAATTTTAATCTACAACTTAAGATCATATTTAACATAAAATAAAAATATTGTGAATCTAAAATATTCTTGCTTCCAATAATTATAACCCAATCCCGAAATTCCTAATTTTTCTAATTCTAATCTACAATTTAAAATCATATCTAACACAAAACAAAAATATTGTGAATCTAAAATATTCTTGCTTCCAATAATTATAACCCAATCCCAAAATTCCTAATTTTTCTAATTCTAATCTACAACTTAAGATGATATTTAACGCAAAGTTAAAAAAATGATGAACCTAAAATATTCTTAAATAATAATAAGCTAATATAAGTATTAATTTCCTCATAAAATGAATCAAAATCTATATTCTTACTTCCAACCTGAAACAACCCCTAAAAATAAGTAACAATGATTAACGAAGCCCAATTACACTGACTGCAACGAAATTTCTAAGAAGCATTTCTCAGGCATCTCGGGACAGAAGAATTTCTTTGACCAAACTGAAATTCCTTACAGTGTTCCCTGAAATATTTCAATTCTTTCTACGTACAGAAGGTAACTCGACTGGTATAACGTTCCGCAGAAGCAAACGCGTGCAAATAATGATCAAAGAACAGTTGCGTGTACACCGGTGGCGGAGTTGCTGCTGTATAAACAGCATTGCTGGAGGATATGGCAGTTTGCACAAATAGTAATCTCGAAACTACAGATTTTCTATAGCTTGGAACAATAGAAAGATACGACACAGCCATCGAGGTTACGTTCCAATCTTCTTCTGATATTTGTACATACGCTCCCGTCCATAAGTTATTACCGACACTCTTCTAGATATTCTATACCAATTCTTTTATTAATTGTGCATAATTACAATATTAATACTTTAATATTATAAAAAAAAAGTTGGTTGGGTTTTACAGACGTTATGGGTACTTATAAGTTTCGAATAAAATTCATATTAAAATAGACTCTCGGTAAAATCTAAAAAAAGAAAATACAAATTAAAATAATCACAGAGTGGCAGATTTATTTTACAACACAAACTTTATTTTGTTCTACATTTTTTAAGTGTCCTATGACTTATAGACTCTCATCCATTTCTTTTGTTCGTAATACAAATTTACACCACTGTACCAAACTTCCACATTTTCCCCGATATTCTCAAAAATATGAATCCGCATAAAAACGGTCGGTCCAATGATAAGCAAGCGCGATAAAATTTTAGAAATATAGGTACACACGACGCTATAGAGTGTTAAATTGCACAATTAATAATGAAAAAGTTTAAATATATATCATACATTTACTGTAATAAATTCAAACATTTCTTATACATTTTCTAAGCAATAATCTTTCCAGATTCATATCACCTCTTTCAAATTTCAAATTTCAGTTTTATTATACTCAAACCTATTATTATATA
>SMSQ01020786.1:0-10263 GCA_019453375.1 Ctenoplectra terminalis
TAGAAAAATATTTAACATGTCGCTTATCGCTTCGGACCATCCACGAACGAAGCCAGGTTTACGGAATATCCACATAAATATGCAGAATAAAAAGAGAGTGGCAACCGATGCTTCGTGAAATGTAATAATACCCAGTTCTTTGTATCTTTCTTGTATCACCTTCGAATAGAAAAAGCAACCAATGAATCATACCAGAAATTGTAAGAAAGATCTACAATTATTTGTTACTCTATTCGTAATTGCTTCTCCTTCTGCACCGATACTCGCTAGTTCCGCATCTTTGCTACGTGGTCTGAGATACCCCATGAAAGTTAGGCGAAGATAAAACCATGTTAAAAAGGAATTGACGATCATTTGTGGCATCGAAGCGATCATCCATTGGGTAAAGTTTATACCCTCGGCATCAGGAAACGTGCTTTCATAAATTCCTTTGAAGGTAAGATTGGTACCTGTGCCTACGATTGTTCCTGTACCTCCGAAGGTTGCACAGTACGCCGCGGCCATCAGATAAGCTTTCGTCACATTCGTCGGTTTCTGTTCCCTGTAACGCATACCGTGTTGCAAACCTATTCTCCTTTAGTTTCATTCTCATTAACCATTTGGTTATCTCTCATACCGTCTCTTTTCTTACTTACGGTTCTTGTTCCGGACTTTCCGGATCCGCTGGCGTCTCCTCGAAAACACGACAAAGTCCAGCCTAAGATGAACCAAATAAGTAGAATAATTAGAATACGAGAAGTATTTTCTTTATAATATTATACGCATGGTTGAAATATATATATATATATGTATGTATGTACATCGAACCTGTTCTAATTCGTTCAGAACGGCGAATATAATCGGGACCATCATGGCGGTTGCTGCGGTATTTGAAACCCACATAGATATGAAAGTGGTTACAGCGCAAAGACCACCAAGTAATTTCCCGTGACTGCAGCCAACTGTCTTCATTACTCCGAGAGCGATCCGTAAATGCAAATTGCTATGTTCGGTTGCTACAGCAAGGATTAAACCTCCTATGAAAACCATTATAGTATCGTTCATGTAGCAGGCACAAGTCTCTGACGTGCTTAATATTCCAAATGCTGGGAACAACACCACCGGGATCAACGAAGTAATCGCCATAGGAAAACACTCGGTGATCCAATATCCAGCCATGAGTAGTATGATGTAGGCGCATCTAGTTTCCTATGAATATCGTAAAACAAATGATTCATAACCTCGTGTCTTTGGACTTTATTTTTTTTTCAACCCAGGTACCGGAATATTGTAAGCCAAAAGAAATGGTGCCAGAAAAATTGCCCACGTTATGGCAAACAGTATTTTCCAATATATCTTAAGAAATCTTCCCGTCAGCACTAACTTATTTTCTACCGGCGATTCTTCTTGTCGCCTGTCCACTCTCGTCGCCATATTTTTCTATCCGATACTCGGTTTCCGTACTCTAGATATATACCGATAGAATACTCCCGTTTAATAACACAGATTCGATATATCCTTTATCGGTAGAGATTAAATAAGAGATAAAATTATAGGTAAACAAAAGTTAGGATTGATTGATCGATTGATTGTTCGTATCCACGTACGCGTGACTTGTTCTGTCATTCTTTTGTTTCACTTTTTCGTCCGTCGATTGGTCTGCACCTCTTCGTAAATTTGTAATTTTTTAATTTTTGGTTTCATTTGTTCACCAATTTGAAATTTTGCAATTATTTTATCGTGTAACGCGTCTCTCGAAGCATCGTAATTTATGTTGCAATTGTAAAGAAAGACATACGCGCGGTAAGAATAAAAGAAAAAATTATATTTCTGCAGTTTTGAAAAGAGTGTTGCAAAAAGATTGTACGATTTATATCGTAATATAAATTACAACCATCAAACAAGTGTGAAGTTTAGAGAAACCGTTAAATCGTTAAATCGTTAAATCGCTATTGTAGAGAATTTATACTTGTTCCCGAACGAATCAGATTTAGTTTTCAACTGCGCATGTCAACGTTTTCGAATCACTGTTCATGCCTATACGTTTATAACTGCGTTTATATTTTCGCGCGTTTTACTAGAGTTCAGTGCGAAGAAATGTCGAAGAAATAACGAAAATCATATATACGTAAATATAAATAATCGGGGTTACAGGAAGCTGGTAAACGAGCTGCTTACGAACGGTGAGTCGCATATTTTACAGTTCCTTGGATTCCCAATCATGCCGTAAAACGAATGGTCCGAAACGACGCGGAGGATTGATCTGTAACCGCACAGTTTTGAAATATATAATTATTGTCATATATTTTTAAAATTGTATACAATCAAAATTTCGGTAATTTAATTCAATCGAGATAGAATTTAATCTCATTTTAAACAATTTATCGTTAATGGGTTACTTTATTTTTCTCGATTCCCTGCAATGACATCATTTTATATCGAAGGGTTGCGATATATAGATAGCACTATGCGGTAAACTGGAAAATTCCCTAGTATTAACTGTCATGACGCAATCTGGAAAAATTCTCCGCAACTTGGGAGTAAAGTATGCCAGCATATACATGTAAAAGCTGGCTATGTTTCCTGCATTATTGTGCTCGTTGTATCCTTTCCTGCGTATACGATGCGCGCACGACGAATTTCTATTTTAGAAACCCAAACAAGGATATATGTATATCGTTTATTGTTTTCACGAATAAAAACGGAAATAGTTATTATTTATCAATAAATATGCATACGGCAACAATATCCTGTAGTGTAATCTTGAACATAGCGCGCCAGTTCGTGAAATTAACGAAAGAAAGAGGGCGATCTTGAAGCCCTTTACACCCCTTGCGCGCTCTCATTGCATCGGTCTTGGTAGTAGTTCGGTCGTTCGTGTCGGTCGCATCAATAATGAGTTCGACGCAGCGTACTTGTTTCAATCTTTCCGTGCGATAGAAAATATTATTTACGCTTAAATATTAGAGCGAATGTGCGTTGTAAAACGAATACAGTAACTGTTTGAACTAACGCGATACTAGAAAGGTAAGTGAACGATATGCATGCACAGTGTCTGTGTACAGTTTTCATATTCTATATTCGCTGGAGAAATAGATTTTCCTTGACGATTAATCTGCATTGCGCAATTATCGAACAGCAAGTGCATCAAATAAACATTATATTTCCTACCATCAACATCGTCGTCGTCGTCGTCTTCGTTGCTCTGTTACTTTTTTTCCATCTTTACCTCTTCTTGCTTTCCCGCCTCGTTTTCTTATATTTTTCTTATTTCATTTAAATATTATTGGAAATAGTATTTGTTGCATTGTACCAAGAAATCAAGTAATGTTTTACAAATGGTACATGTTTTACTCCTTGTTATCTTCTTTTTATCTAGGTCGTAAAGGTAATTATTTTTATTCTTTTTCTTTTCTTTTCCTTTCTTTTCTATATATATTATAAAGGAGTTCAGGAATAATATGTTGAGATGAAGATGAAAAAGCGAATGTAAAAAGTGGTATCATTAGATTACAAGATTGAGTCTATTAGATATTCTTTCATCATTTTATAATTATAATTATCAACTACTTATATTGCAAATCTTTTCAGCATTGTATTCCGAATATTATTACGAAACGGAAAATTGTTAAACGTATAGTTGTATAGTTTACTTGTAGGTATAAAAATTCATCGCCTTATGTAGCACGAGTATACAAGCTGATAAAAATAAAGGAATAAGTAAAGTAATAGCGATCGAGCCGGCGCTAAAACAGGGTGCGAACAGAATGGAGGCGGTGGTAGTAGTAACTAACGGCTACTATGGGCACGGGTGAGGGTCACTAACGATAAGATAGAAAAAGAAAGAGGTGAACAACTAGGCTCCGGCAAAGAAAAGAGAAACACAAGTACAAACACACGAATCTACCTATACAGTTTGAAAGTAACATGTATATACATCGACACGAAGGGTGGCGGGTGCCGCGATATCGATCCACGCAATATCGCGTTGTTCCCAGTAGTGTTTCCGCGGGCGTAGCGACGTTGAACCTAGCCACAGTGTGATCGCGGTGTCTCTTTCTGCCAAAAGTCGTGTACAACGATCATTTCAATTTTGTTCAACAATCGGTCAATATTTTTGCAGGCTTTGACCATTGGACAATCGTAATATAATTTCCGATAACGCAACAAATAATATTTCCAAGGTTTTGAAGAATAAACACTAATTCTCTTTCTCTCTCCCTCTTTTCATCTTTTCCTATTTTTCTATTTTTCTATTTTTCTATTTTCCTATTTTTTTCCATTTTTCTCTTTTTCTCTTTCTCTGCGCGCATGCGTTTGTGTTGGGTGAAAAATCGGACGAAGAAAACGAGCGAAAGTCTTTATTGTTATTTCTTCTTATGTTGTAGGAAATATCAACGAGCACATGTATATTGTTCGATCTTCGGTGAAAATGTGGGGAAGAGCAAGTATGGCAGCTGTAATGGTTTTGCTTTTAGCGTATTTCTGCACGCTCAGTATAGTTCATGCCGAAGGTATGTTTTATCTTTCCGTTTTGAAGAGTTTTGTTTTTTTGTACTGAACAAGAAAATTGTAGAAAGATGGTAAAAGCTTGGCGATAAGAAGAAAATATTGATTCTAGGACGCATCTCGGAGACTGGTTCAACCGATGCGGATGCGGAAAGCATTTTGGAACGCGCAACTGCGTGGTTATGGAATCAACGCAATAAAGATGCCGGCTGGGGAAACGATACACATCGAGTCCTATTAGTTCTTCGACTGGGCAATCTCTCGCGGGAGGATAACATTGCCCCTGTGGCTCCTCTCGAACTGCAGTTGAGCAGTAAACAGATGGAGCTCGAAATAGTCTTACTATTGTGGAGGTACAACTTATATTTCAATTTGCTTTGCTAAAAGTAGAAATAGAACAAAATTTGCTGACGTTCGTCAAGAATAAGAACAAATAATGGGGAGAAGGATCGATGTTATTTTTTATTCCAACAACAACAATAAAGAATCGCATAATCGCGTAATCCCATAATTCCATAATTCCATAATTCCATAATCGCATAATCACGCTTCGTGTTCTCATAGGCATAGGGAAATTGGTTTTTCTCCCGTACGATTAGCACGCTATGCCCTTGCCTTAAACGCTATGTGCACGGATCCAAGACAGTTTCATGGTCACGACTTGATCGGAACACTTCAACATCACGAACCGCTTACCGATTACGAGTTCGCTCTTACAACATTAGCTGCGTGTAATGCACAAGCTCATGTACGAAAGAGACAAATACGTCGATTACTGGACATCGCGAATGCCGCTCAAGATCACAATGTCGGTGAGTATCATTGTTTCAATATCATTCTCTCGTTATATTATTTGGGTATTTTTCAAATTTCGGTCCCGTCCTTGGAATATAATTACGCACGACTTTGTTTCACTTTCGAACTTGATTTTTCTCTTTTCTTCTCTTAGACACCGTCGCAATGGTAATTTTAGCCTTAAAGTGCATCGTTCAAGATCACAGACACCGAAATCTTCATCATTTTGTGCGTAAACCATCGATCGGTTTAGCCCAACAACAAAGACTCGATGGTAGTTTTGGAGATGTTCGAACCACTGCTTTGGTAATGCAAGCCCTCGAGGAAGCAGAAAACGAGTCTGTTGATAATTGGAACAGATCCGCGGCTTTAGCGTGGTTAACGAATCAGCAAGGATCCGATGGTTCTTTTGTTGGTAATGTTCGAGTAACCGCCGAAGCACTTCTCGGCGTTGCGCCGCGTGGTTTAGCGAGCATTAGAACTCTCGACTGCGGACAAGGACTTGTTGAAACTTCACCACCAAAATTCACCACCAATGGTAACGGTAACTACCTCTTTTTCTCTCCTCTTGTCTCTTTTTTTGTATTGCGTAACTCGATAAATTTTTCGACTGCGTTGTTCCAGAGTCAGCGGCGGTCGGAGGTAATCGTAACGACAGTCTATCGATTTTGGTCATTTCTGGAAGTAGCATCGCGAATAATGTTACTGCTGGACATATCGAAATTAATGAAAATGGTGGAAATAATGAAAATAATGAAAAGAAAGAAAAGAATGAGAAGAATGAAAAGAATGAGAAGAATGAAAAAAATGAAAATAATGAAAATAATGAAAATAATGAAAATAATGGAAATAATGGAAATAATGAAAATAATGGAAATATCCGAAACAACGCAGGGAATACGGTGAACAGTACCGATGGTGTGACTGTTAGGGCTGCAGCGCCGGTTATGGTCAACGTTTCTTATACTTTATGGGTTGGAAGTAATGTGAACGAAACGTACAGTTTGACAGTGACTGCTCCTAAAAATGAAACATTTTATGAAGTGATGCTTCTGGCCGCAGAAATGTCATCGCATTTTCAATTCGTTGCATCCGAATGGCCGAATGGACACTACGTTCACACGATAGCCGGTTATAAAGAAGAACCAATGTCGTATCATTATTGGTTGCTATATCGACTTACCTCTCCACCGGATTCATCATCACCACCGGGTAATCAATTGGTTGCCCCCGGCGGTATGTAAAATCAATTCTAACACGTTACGTTACATCTTTTTATTCGGGCGCACTTTTGTTTCATTTTCTTGTCTCGATGTTACATACCATACCGCAAAACTATACGATACTATACAAAATGGACGATTTTTAGGTGTGGATGATCTACAGATTAGCGAGGGAGATCACTATCTTTTTTGGTACAAGAAACTGTGAGAAATAACGATACGTCGACATTTAGTCGAAACAAAAGAGAATCAGAAGATAGAAAAGAAGGAAAATACGCACGGAACTGTGAGAAGGCAAGAGGAAAGAGTAAGAATTGTTAGTTACTCGAGAATGAGGGTTCACTCTATTCACTGCCATCGCTAAAAACTCGTACGGTATCGTATGCGACATTTTCCTGGAACGTTTCCATACGAACCTCTCGTATGTCAGGTTCTTAGGAGGGTGCCAAATAAATAGAGCTGGCAGTGATATTTTTTAGATTCTGGTCTAACTAAACCTATTTAACAACGAGTCGGCAACACACGACATCGCTATTGGACTGACGTGGTATAGAGTAATAACGAATACCATACGTATCGTAACTTAAGCTAACAGCATATTTTCTATGAAACTGCAATGCACAACCACATTGTACCTACTTATATGATATGGTGACACTATACGTGTATGATATCAACGTATCGATTGATATTTAATAAATCCCATATCGATGTGTATTAGTAACCTATCCTATCTCTTGGTATGTATCTCGCTGCGCGTGTTGCTTTATAATCACCAAATTCCTGTGCTACGAGACAAAAGGTCCGCTTGCCACGATGCATAAGTACTATATATTAAAATAAATCCGAAATAAAATATATTTCGATCGACGATTTTTCATAATTTGCCTAACATTGTAATATACAGTTTGTTCTTTGTTATTTGTCCTTTGTTCTTTGTTCTTTGTTCTTTGTTCCTTGTTCTTTGTTCTTTCTTTGAAGTGAATAAAATATCAAAGTATAAATTGTACATGCCGTTTTGTCTCCTAAAGCATCTATTTTACTATCAAACTGTACCTAGATGTAAATTACACAATCGAGCAGAAACGAATGACCAATTACAGAAACAACCAGTATACTGATATAAGCTGGTCGAAATTCTTTCAACTTATCAACGTCGAATGTATTGTATAATATATGGAGTTTATAATATCGATTGTATACGATATGACGATCATGTACCTGCGTACAATCAAATATACATGACGTGTGTACCGCTCGGTTTGCTCGTATCGCATATGTTTTTCTTGATTATTATGTCCGAACGATTTTATACTTTATAGGTACCTGCATAATTAGTAATCGTTCTTTAATCATCTAATAAAACCCTGTCCACGAGTTAGCACGAGTACCGAGAAGCTTTCCTCGACCTGATTAGTTCTGATTGCGATTACGAGATCGGTCGTACGTTTGTCTAGAGAAACATCAGCTTATAGAAAGCGTGTGATTACTATCGATACTTCTCATAGTATTGAGGTTAACGATATCGATGCCCTTCTTTCTTTTAAACTTGAAATCGTATCTTTCAGCTCGTCGCTAGTGGTTTACTATATCACATATATGTATATGTAACTAATGGTAGCGGAGTACACGGTGCGAGGGATACTTCCGGTGGTTAAGTCTGATCACAGAGCACTGACCGTTCGTTTTTTATTCCCAAGAGATTGTCTGTATTTAAAGATTATCTTAAAAATGTTCTACCGTTCAGTCCATCATTGCACACACCTACTATACGTAAGTGGTACTTTTATCTAGATCGATCATACATCGTTGAATATGATTTATTGAATCATAATTATGCTTTCCGATGTCAACTATTTTTTTACGAGCCACCAACATCAGTGGCTACGCAATATATCGATCAATCGCAATTCCACTTTCTACTCCAACTCATTGGTTCATTCGTGGATAGGGCCAGCTTTGAATCTCCCGACCCTTCGCCGATTTCTCTTTACACTGGTTTCCCAATTCGGCTAACCCCATCATAGGAGCACTAGAGCCACGATACTGTCTACGCCCGATAGTGCACACAACTCGTCCATTCATCCACGTTTAAAGAAATCATTGAGTCGTCTTTTCCCATCGCTGATTTACCTTTTCTCTATACGAGAAGGTAAGTACTATCCAAGGAATTGGTAACTGAACCTACTTACTTACTTACTTACTTACTTACTTACTTACTTACTCACGCACACAAATACCTACATTGCATAAACATTCATATATCAAATAATAATAATAATAATAATAATAATAATAATAATAATAATAATCGTAAATATCAGCATAGCAATTTCATGTATCCGTTACATTTGAATGATAGCTATATCACGGTGAGAACCATCCCCAGAGATAGCCTGTATAAAGTCATATCGCGAATGCGACGCTGCAGCATCTCTCTCTATTTTTTTCCTTCTTCCTTTTTCTTTCTTTTCTTTCCCTTTTTCTGTTCTCATTTTATTTGTTCGTTTTCTCTGTTTCTACTACTCCCTTCGAATGTTTCCTTTTATCTATTCTTTTCTCGGTTTTCGTATTTTCATCTATTTCTTTATCTCGTCTCTTTGTACATGTATTCCATATTTCATACTTCATACTTCATATTTCATATTTTTCTATTCATGAAGCATCAATGTAAAGATCAATTATCAATCGAGAAGGAAGTTAGGCTTTCGATGGGCTATCCATTCAAACATCTGTATTCTCCAAAATGTCATTACTTTTATTTTTTTACATTCGTCAAGTATAATTAATGATGTCTACTGGCTAAATACAGTATGGTATTTACGTTATTTTGTATCACTATAATGTTGACATACACTATAGTCGTCTGAAATGAAACTTGTCCTACTTTAACGGAAATGCAATCTTTAAGGTATTTTCCTCTTTAAACTGTACGCGGTGTAATGCGCGCTATGCGATTATTAAGGGGTGATTACGAGAAAACACGTATTGATCAGAAAATGGTATTTCAAAATTTCTCGTTAACCATTTTTTGAGTCTTTACTCTGTACTCCAAAAATTGACCAGTATCAATATTACGAAACGATTGAGTTGAATCGATAAGCAAAAAATAAATTTGAAGAAAAACTCATTGCATCCAATGATTTCGAGAAGAGCGAAGAAAGAGTGAACTAGACAAGAATTAATCATTGAATACGGTACTCCGAGGTTTGACTGTAAAATGACTACGATCGATCCAATCTCATTGCCGATGAAATGATTTCATAACGAGGTTCTCCCGACACATCTATATCTCTTCGTCTAACTTTCTATTTACCTATATTACCGTTTCCCTACGTTCTTTCGATCGTCGCTTTCCTCTCTTCCTCTTTTCCTCTCTTCTTCTCCACCCCTCTTCCTGTTTTTCTTTCTTTCTCGCCCTTACCATTTCTCGTTTCCTCTGTCGTTTGTTCGTCGGACGTCTGGTTCACGACCTCGTTCTATTCTTGCTGAAATTACAACGCTCTGTCGGGGCCAGCAAAGAGAGACTTGGCGAACTTGTATGTATTTGCAAGTAGAAACTGGTTGAAGATAATGAAAAAAAAGTATAAAAAAAAAAGATATACTCGGTTAATTACTTAAATGGCTCACGAACTGCCCATCGTATTGCTTGGATCGAGTCAGTCTCTTCTTCATTTGTCTTTCTCATATAATAGTACACATTAAAAAAGTAAACATTTTTTTTTTTTTTTTTTTTTTTTTTTTTTTTTTTTTATTA
>SMSQ01020787.1:0-14897 GCA_019453375.1 Ctenoplectra terminalis
TAAAATAAATTGCATCCCTATCGCGTGATCTCCAATTAAGGAAAGCTACTTCTAGCCAAATATATCACGCCGCGATAAGTCTTGCTTCTTTAGTCAATCTCCGGATCGTCTTGCATATATTTGCATTTAAAACGGTATTCTTTCCTGTTGCAATTACCGGAAACAACGACCGGCTCAATATGCAATCCACGACGAACTGTTGTCACAACCGCGGCTGAAAAATTGCTAAGGGAACGAAACTTCGATCGTATTGTATAAATAAATTGAAATTTTATTCCCTAAGTAGGTTAATGCAAGGATGAAGGACAACTTTGTTTCCTGAAAAATTCAACGGAAGATTAATGAGATTCCAAGCGACGGGAAACGAAGTTGTTGTTTACTAGGAACAATTAAGACTCAAAATTGTAGCATTATCTGGTGGGAAAGTGGAGTGGAATAATTTAGTAATCCCACTCGTTCATCTTTTCGTCTCGTAAAGCCGGCCGCACGAAAAGGGGATAGTACTCAACAAAATTGGATTACGCTCCTGCTCATTTTAGCCAATTTTAACGCGAACCTTGTACACTGTATACAACCACTTATCGTGATTTTCTTCGTACGTCAGGCTTAATTCTGGCCGAGGATACAGAGAGGTCGAGGATCGTTATATTTCAAGACCTACGTACGAAATGCAATAGATGTCTGTGATAATTATATTTTTTAACGCGAATAATTGCCGAATTATTTGGAATTTCAAGCTCTGTTTTTATACCTCGTTTCAGGAACTTGGAAAATTTTTATACGTCGGATACGCAAACTTATTTCTTTTTAACCAGTGAATTAATTATCTCGAACACTGTCTTACTTTAATTATCACTCGTTTCTGTTTGATACTAAAATTATTTGCTCTCTTTTTCTCCTAATTTTAAAATATTTTAGACTTACAAAATGTACAATGTTAAAGAAATAACAGGCGTATATTAATTTGTTACCCTTCAAAAAATGAATATAGAAAGCTACATTCACAAAACACCTTTCATACACGTGGGAATGGAATAATGAGCTAGGAATGAACGTTTAGTCTAGAGCGATGTGAATGAAGAGTGTTCGGAGCAGCACGATACATGTGAGAATGAAGAGTACTCAGAATCGAGCAATAGAAGCGAAAAGAAGAGTGTTTGAATCGAACGAACGAGAGCATCGTCTGACCCAAGATTTTCGGGAAATACCTGGACCCAGTAAGAGATTAAGAAACGAAAAGAGAATGTTAGAATATACACTGAGAGAAGAGGAAGTTATAAAGTAAGCTTGGTAGAAAAAATACAGAAAGTGCGTGAGATATACAATCAAAGAGTACAACATTAACTGATGTATCTATATTTTAAAAAATTAATTTTCATCAGTTATCACTGCACTATTAAATTTGATTACTGTATTACTACATCTACAGTAACTATTAGTTAAAACATTTTCAAATCAAAGCGAAAAACTCTAATCAATCGCAATATTTTCTCCGATAAGCAGACAAAATTCGGGCTATAGAGGGTTAAAAAATTAATTTCATTCAGTTATCACTCTGCTATTAAATTTTATTACTCTATTACTGCAGCGATACCACGATCCTTCCGTAGCAATTATTAGTTAAAAAATTTTCAAATCAAAGCGAAAGACTATAATCAATCGCAATTTTTTCTCCAATAAACAAACAAAATTCAGGCTATGGAGGGTTAAAAGAAAAGAAATATTTGAATTAACGACGATACAGAATTCAATTCAAAACTTAATCTCTGAAGAAAATTATTCACGTCGCGGCGCCAGTCAAGACAAAATTCGGGCTATAGAGAGTTAAAATTGAAGACCTATTCCACAATGGACTAAACATTACTTGTTCCAACATCCCCCTACGCAAGCGTCGAACGAAGCTCGGAACCACCGACAAATTGCGCACAAAATAACGTTCCGCGGGGGTTAAAAGTGGTTCCGATTCACCGAGTAAATTGCTATACTTCTCGAAAACATTTCTCAATAAAGCAACGGAGCCCAAGACAGGCCAAGCTTCACACGTGCGGCATCGAAATTTCGCTCGCACGCGCTCAGCCCTCTCGCATCGGGGCTAAAAGGAAGCATTGGTCGCCGCTTGAGTTCGCTATTATTTCGAGCCCTCCCGACGTTCCGCGAAAAAGGGACGCGTATCGATCAAAGAAGCGCAGGGGCGCACGAATCGGCCAAGACCCTCAATAATCGCGTAATTGAATGCTAACGATGCTGAAATGTTGGTAGAACTCGCTCGACTGATCTGCAAATATACTCATCGGCGTTTCACCGTGGCTGGGGAGACGTTGTTTGTGCTCGTGCGGCCTGTGTACTGGGACCACAGAGGGTGGAGAGAGCCAGGCACACGTAGACAGACGAAGCTTATCGAACGCACGACGAACGAACAATCTTCGTTGTATATCCGATGGCCAGGCCGTACTTGAAATTAACCCTGATGAACGAAGTGCGGCCGCGAGCAATTACGGACCAGCCATGTCTGATAGGCTAATGGAGAAACTGGGGGAGTGTGAAGTAACTCACGGGGAAACTAGCAGTGAATTAACGCTGAGGGGGAGGAGAAGCTCGAAACCGGACTCGTTTTTTTTTTCCCTCTCGAGTCCTGTCGATGCGATACGAAAATGAAGCGATCGATGCCGGCGGCTCGCACACGAGGATGAACGGGGAGATCCAAGATTTAATTTATCGGGGCGATAAAGGTAATGGTAAATTTAGTACGTAACGGGAATGATGAGGTGAATAGTAGGTGCTTACGGTTCAACTTTCTGTGTAGAGAAATTGTCAGAAGCGAAGAATTGGTAATTGATTGAAGGAATTTTTTTTTTTTTTTTTTTTTAATTTATTGTTTATCGTCGCGTCAACCACTTGTGGGTTGTTAGCGACTCAGAGAGGAGGAGTTACGGTTTGTGGTATAATTTAGTTTCTTTGAGGTACTGTTGCAGGTTGTTCGTATTGGTATTGGTGTCTTTCAGGTTGTCCTTTAGGGAGAAGGAAATTGTTGAGAATTTTTGGGCGAAAATGTGGAGAAATGTTTGGTTCGATAAGATGGGTTTTTGTGGTAGAAAGTTTGTTGTAAAATAAGATTGGTACTTTGGATTTTTACGCTGATTCGTATTTTTATATAGTCGATAGATAATTATTTTGAGGAGTGTTAAATTTGTTCGGTTTGTGTATTATGTTTATTTCTGTGGCTTGGAATTTTTTGTAAGGGCATAAAAATTGTCCATAAGATTAAAACTACGAAACAGGATCCAGAAAATTATTTTTCACGCCATCGTAGAATCAATAAAAAAATTCCACAATAAAAGAATTATTCCTTAAAGCACCGCAAGACTAATAAAAAAATTCCAGAATAAACTAAAGCCTCACCAATGGATCCAGAAAATTAATTCTCAAAGCTTCAGATGACCAATCAAGACCTCCACAAAATTAAAACCACGAAATACGATCCATAAAATTATCTTCCACGCCATGAAGAATTGGTAATTGATGAATAGAAATTTTTGTGAACTTGCAAAGATTTTTGAGACTTTTCGGTGAAAAAATGGAGAAATATACAGTTTTGTGGTAGCAAGTTTGCTATAAAACAAAATCAGTTCTCGGTACTTTTCTTTATCAGAAGACTACAGATTTTTACGCCTATTCATATTTTTATATAGCCAATAGACAATTTTTTTAACGAGTATTAAATCTGTTAATTCTGTTCATTACGTTTATTTCTGTGGCTTAACATTTTTTGTAACCGCATAAAAATTCGCAGTCTATTTATTAGTTTTCTCTATGCACAGCGTTTAAAAACTCATAATATGTTGAATAAATTAAAATTTATATTTCAAATCGCGAATGTCACGATGATAACGTCGCGTTGCAAATATTACCGAACGCTATTATTTATTTATACGCTTATCACTCGAGACAGGTGTGAAACGTTGATACGTTATTTATTAAGAAACGTTGCATTATTACCAACGTGGCTATATCATGCTACCGAATGTTGCGTTAATGTTGGTGATTATGCGCCCGTGTTCCTTCGGTGCTATTCGTATCTGAATGCATTGCTCGATAACGTTTGGCTCACCACAAACCGCTGCATAACTCGGAAACCCCCCACTATGTGTTAAGCAACATTGATTAGTGACATCTGTAGAGTTAATATTCCGATAAATTTAATGTCTCTTTTGTGTCTCGTTTAACGCGGTTTGTAATTGTGTTACCAAATATTATTTCTCAGCTGTCGTCACGAAAGGCTTGATAAACCATAGAATTTGAAAATTTGTACGCACACATAAGAAAATAGCGACCGAAATAAATATAAAATCCTAAGATATCACATTTCACATCTCCCAATTGGTAATAATCTATACCAACTCGATATTAAAATTACCAAAGTGGTAAAAATAGCCTGAATAAATTTTAATAAACATCCAAATAACATTTTCGTTTTAAATAAAGAAAGAAAAATAACGAAGAAATTAAAGAACCTTCTGCAGGAAACTACAAATCAGTCGTGCTACCGCTTCGTTAATTTTATTGTCGATAATTTTGCATATTTAATATTCCCCTGGTGTAACACCTTCGAACGTTTATTTTCTTTTCAAACGAAAGATTGAGAGAAGGGTCAAGGCGAATAAAATAAATTACGGTGGCACAAAGTGTGAGATTTAAAAGCAATACTATCGCAACATCTTGAAAAGGGGAGGGAAAAAAAAATGCAAAAATCATTGCAGTCAATGTTCCACTCCCGCGGCCCGCGAACAACGCTACGTTAACGACTCTTGCTTCATCATCCTCGGTCCCGTCATTTATTCTAAAAAGAATGCAATACCGGCGGTGAGATATCAGTCGCGATAAAAGTTGCGGCTGCAAAACGATCTCCGTGACTCCCTTATCCGACGTCGTATGTAAATGGCGACGTGTTTTCTTGCTGGATACACGTGCACGGGCCACACAAACGGCCGTGCAGCAAAAGGAAAGTCGTGTTATCTCATGTAAATCTTCACGGTACCACGATAAGCGTGAATTTCACCGCTTGCTTATTAATATTTATGTTCGGCGTTAAGGGTTGGCAGGCCTCCGCTGCCGGTACAGGAGAGTTCAAAAGCACAACATGCTACACCCGAGGGAGAATTTATAGAAAAGCTTGTTTAAACGTTCGGTTTACTCTGCCAGTGCATTATTATACTTTGAAACAGTTGGCGAATAATGTTGGATATGAAAATAATAGGAGGGCGACAACGAGAAAATGGCGTAAACGAGCCAGCTAAGCTTCGAGCTGTTTCACAACAGGGCCTAAGAGCAAGAAATATCGCGCGAAGCTTGAGATTCAATATTTCGTGTATTTTTATATCGCACGAGAACTAATATTTAATCTTGAGCTTTGCAATTTTGTTCTCCGCGATATTTTAGGAACCACTCACGAGGAGACATTTTCGGTTTCTCAGGACGAGAAAATTTCTTTGGTGGAATTCGTTTATACGATTAAAATATATTTTGTTCTTTGACACTAGAACTACCAAAGTACTCAAAATTACATATCTCTGATTCTTTACAGAAATTTTATAAATAGCTGGCTCAAGGGTAGCTTTTTGTAATTTTCTGTTAAAAATGTAGATAAACGTCTGTCTCGCGTTACATATTTTTTTATACACACTTTCATTTCGATTTCTTCGGTAGAAATAAGTATCATGCTTTAACCGATTTGCATCTCGAAGCGGAATTATTATTAATTATTATAGTATTATTATTAATATTCCGCGAGAAATATCGTCGCTGTATCACCAAGCACGGAATAATCCGCTAACATCATACTATACCGTCGAACAAAAATATCTGCGCTAATAATTTTATATTTATTAATACATACATTATCCCTTGTACTCTGATGTATCATTATAATCAGCTAGTATTAACCAACAATAGGAAGTATTTAAATTGGGACGAGTTACACATGATCCGATCAACCACACACGGTCAATCGTATAGGCTTCGGCGATAAGTGAGGGTCCCTGCAATTTAAGTCGTGATGCAAATGGGTTAGATAGGTTAATCGTCGGTGATTCTAGCGTTAACAAGATTCCTACGAGTTCCACGCTGAAACGTGTTATTCTTCCGCGCATCAATACACTCTCTATCCGAAAAAAAAGAAAAGAAAAAAATAGATGCATTCTATTTAAAAAAAAAAGATATTCTCTCCATCAGAAAAAAAAAAGAAAGAAACGCGCTCTCTGTTAAATGGATGAAAAGAGCGCTAAACGTCACGAAATTAGTATTACTGCTTGTCGCGCAACTGCATTTGCATATTTTGTAAACAATAATAGCAATGCAAACATTCACTATAGGTGGATGTCGGGAATCGGCAACAAACGTGGTTACCGCTTCAATTCGTGCTCGCAGGAAAGTGGACCAATTAAGCGAGTTTTGTCCCACGAGAGGAAACTAAGTTTCGAAATACCATTAGCTTTATTAATGTGCTTCTCTGCTTTAGGTCATTCCGGGTCAGAAATGTTAGATGCCAACTCGAGGCCAACTGTATTCTTTTATAGTCGCTTTGATCAGATATAATAGCCGGATATCGGCCGTTACATGCGAGTTAACGTCTCCTAGAATCTTCTACTATCGCAGTCATTAATGCTCCATACGCGGCCACTGATTTCGTAACTGCAGAGTAGCATCGCCATGGTCCGCGGATATTTACTTGGCGCGCAATATTCGTAACGGAGCTGAATTTTGGATTAATTTCGAGGACGAATTTTTTAAAATAATTGTTATCGGAGCGAGTGTCCGTTGCAGGGATAAATACGTGTAATTCGTGGCAGGAAATTATTTTTTGCGGTGGTGTTTTCTCTTTAGCTAGGTTGGATCTGTAGACTCGAGCGTCGGCGAAAATAATTTCGCGAACCGTTTTTGATAATAACGGACAGGTTTTTTTGAAAATGTGTTTTAAATAACATTTGTAATTTTCATTCGCAGGGAGAATTAATATTTCATCGCGCCACTGGTTGCGAGAATTATTAAGAGACTCGCAATTGGTATTTCGTGATTCATTTTTTTTTTTTGTTTTGTTTTTCTCAGGTTACCGAAGCGATTTTAATCAAATTTTTATCGCGTACTAATAATTCTAAATGAATTGAATGCACGGGTTTGTTATTAAATTTGTTATGAAAAAATGTTGAGCGATGCGTGAGAAATTACACGTCAATTAATCGATCTATGTTAGTGAAGTATAAAACCAAATAACGCTGAGAATTAAATTTTTTCCATTGGAAAAAAAAAGAAATAAATAAATACATAATAAATTTCGAAATGATTACACCTTTTTTTATCAAATTCGTGTATACCAGAAAAAAGCGAATACGAAATTAAAAAATATATATATGAACAGTGTGGCAATTTGTTTCACTGTTAAAAAAATGAATAAATTTCTTTTTCTACAAAGGCTGTCGAATTAATTAAAATACCTAACAATTTTTTACATATTTAATATGTCTACGACTTTTTCATCCACAGAAAAGGCACGAAGATTTTACAAAAAGTTATCAAACGATTCTCCATTGTCCGTTTCGGAGTTTACTTACATTTACATTTCAGAATTGCTCGTTCAAAAATGTTCATTAAAGGATCACGGAAAAATTTCTGACAAAGCTAATTTCCCGATCATTAACTCCGAGTCACCCTATAACAACAAATTCAATTAAATTAATTTTTTATTTATGTTTTTACATTATGAGATTCCTTTGTTAATAAAAATAATTTTGTTTCATTTAAAACGCAAGAAAATTTCTATGCAACGTGAGTCAATTTTATTATTCGAAATCCTGCGCCGCAAAAAGTTAAAGGATCACGGAAAAATTTTTGACAAAGCTAATTTCCAGATCATTAACTCCGAGTCACCCTACAACAACAAATTCAATTAACTTAATTTTTTTTATATTTTCACATTATGAGATTCCTTTGTTAATAAAAATAATTTTGTTTCATTTAAAACGCAATAAAATTTCTATGCAACGTGAGTCAATTTTATTATTCGAAATCCTGCGCCGCAAAGAGTTAAAGGATCACGGAAAAATTTTTGACAAAGTTAATTTCCAGATCATTAACTCCGAGTCAAGAGTATTAAATGAGATTATCGAATCCGGTTTCGTGGTTGCCGATCAACGCGGTATCGCCACTCCACCATGAAATATTAGCCCGGCGTTGGAATGATTGCAACAGACCTGTCGATTCTGCCGGAAGTAGTCTTCATTCGTCACTCAACCGGTGAATCGATGTTCCGTGCACGCGAGTCCGATGTCCAAGTTGTCCTGTGATCGTTCGCTCGACGAAATAGTTCAATTAACGCGGCGTTAATTTCTATTGGTCGGGAATTTCGGGCTGATAATTGGATATACATATATTAATAATATAATATATTTGTATTATCGAATATAGCCGAGGTTTCATTGAATTATTTCGAATGAAAGGGACGAACTCTTTTGTTTTCACTCATTCGATATTGATTGTATAAATTTACAGATGTAAATGCTTGTACGTTATTGTAATTTCTTCGGACGCGTTAATTGTAAGATGGTGTTCGATATCTTTAATTAAAATGGTATTAATTTTACGTTAACGGTGCTTGAAATTTTAACTCCGAAAGCGATGTCATTAAACCTTCGCGAAGCATCAAATATGCATATGTAAATGTATTGTAATCAAATATCCACTGATTGACGCATGCATCACCACAAAACAATTGATGCTCTGATTTCAATTGATACTTAATTAATAACTATTTAGTATCAATACGAGGTATATTGGTAATGAAGTTAATTTAATATTATGAAGAACATTAGTTAAATTCCTGGGCGCGCAGCTGTGTAATTGCTGAATGGTAATGTGAAGAAGAAAAGAAAATGGAAAATTGTTTCGGAATATGATTTAATAGGTTCGAAATGAATTCTGTATATTATTTTAGTAATTTAAAAATAGCTATATTTTAGCAGTGTAGGAAATACAAGTGGGGGTTGATTAACGATAAAAGTAACTCTCTGTGCTAGATATTGAAATTAAATAGAATACCTACGCGAAACGATCCACAAAATTATTTTAAAAATCATCACAAGACTGATAAAAAATTTCACAATGATCTGAAACTTTTACAGAGCGATCTGGAAAATTATTTTTCTGATCATTCTGAGATCGATAAAAAATTTCATAATACATTGAAACCTTCACGAAACGATTCAAAGAATTATTTTTCAAACCATCGCGAGACCTGTTAAAAAATTCCAAAATAAATTAAAGCCTCACCAATGGATCCAGAAAATTATTTCGTAAAGCTTCAAGAAACCAATCAAGACCTCCATAAAATTAAAACCACGAAACACGATCCAAAAAATAATCTTCCACACCATCATGGAACCGATAAAAAAATGACTCCTCAAACCATCGCAAGACCAATAAAAAGAATTCCAAAATAAACAAAAATCCAACTTTTATCAAATCATATTAACAAACCGTCCAAACGACCTGCTTTTCATACAAAAAAAAAAATCCCCCTAAACGAGAAAACATGTCAAACGCCTGCTATCGCCCTCTCGATAACGCTCCCAACCCCGCCGTCATCAAGCTTCCATTACATTAACGAGACAGAGGCAATCGGAAACGAGCAAACAGCGCGTCTCCGTGCCAGATTTCCCCCACCTCCAAACCTGATACCGACAAATTACCCCGAACTATCCAGGACAAACTTCACCGCGACGTGACCGTTATACGTTCGCCTTCTCGAGTGAATCAAAATTCGTCGTTCGCCGAGAGAAAAATGCTCGAAGGGTTGAGGGGGCGGTGGGCTGGCGCGGCATCTATCAGTCCTCCGCGTCGCGATCAGTCGCGATTTACCCTCCCCACGCGATTCATCATCCGTGAATTAGAATTCCGGCGTCGTGCCGTTTCTCTCCTCGGGACACACGAATCGGCCGACAAATTTTGAACGTTACGGTACCCGAACGGAAGGGTGGCGGAGGGCGAGGCAACGTCGCTGGATAATGGTGCGTGCTGGTGACGTTAATTATGTTCCCCTGTTTGCAAGTATAATTTTTAAATGTCCCGCTGTTACCGTGGACACGCACGAGTATTAAAATATAGCTTAATATGCAAATTTATTTGACCGTCCGCTGGACGACCATTTGCATCCCCTGTACGACGAGAATAAAACAGACGATTACGATCGACCCGGCGCGGAGCGGTTCGATTTCTCGAAAAACACGGACCCAGATGGAACGACGAAAATAGAGTAAATCGGGGCGAGGCAGTGAAAACGGTGCGGATTGACGGCTACATTAAAACACAACAGCCGAAGAAAGGAGAACTTTGAACGTCGGCTGACGATATTAAGTGACGCCTTCGAGTTATCGCGCACGACCTCCCTCTGTTCGCACGAACTTCAACACTGACGGTACTTTGACTTATTTATTCGTTGAACCGGTATTACCGGCAGGTTTCGTTCCCGTCACGTTTGTCACGCGTTGCGAATCTTGTTTCCAAGATTGTTCTATGACGTTGTTGAAATTGATTCAAGAGCAGCGTGGGGGCGCGAGGAGAGGGAAGAACAGGGGTTGGAAACTGTTCGGAGAATCGCTTTTCGAAGCGTCGTGGAACGGATGAAAAATTGGATAAATATCTAAAGGAACGGAGAAAATGATTTTATAAATCATCCCGAGATATATTAGAAATTTTGTAATAAAGTAAAACTTTTATTAAATGATTAGGAAAATTGCTTTTCGAGGCATTGAGAGATTAATAAAATATTTTAGAAATAGGATTGGTTCGTGGTTGAACTCTGTCGCTCTCTAGAAACAATCTTAATTAATAAATATATATATTTTTTTAATAATACTGTAAGTTTTCGAGGTAGTTCTTGAAACTTAAAAAAAATGTGGGAATTCGGAGGCTTGAGATTGTATATTTTACGTCTAAGATTTTTTAAGATTAAAAAGCGGTGTAATTCCCTGTTTAGACGTCGTTGATATTATTTAAAAAAAAATAGTATCTTACAATTCATTAATGAGAGTTATTAAAATATGTGAAATATAGATACGACTTTCCTTTGCAGGCTTCTACAATTTTCTTCCTAAATTCTTCCTCATTTTCCAACCAAATATTTCCGAATTCGCATCCATATCACTTCAACAGTAAAACCAACCAAAATCGACATAGCACTTAACACATTAAAAGACACTAACGTTTCAGTTCCAACCACAAAATGCGAACGCAACATTATCGATACTCAGCTTCCTCAGATCGTCCCAGTACCCCCATCTCCCTGGAAAGCACTCTAATAATCACAAATTCGAATAAAAAGAACGCGACCAACTGAGAAGCTCGTCGAACGTAATAAAATGACTCGTTATCTCATTTCTAGCTCGGTCAAGGCTCCTTTTAGGAATTTTCATCGACGTCCAACAATCGCGAATGCTCGCAAATATTACCACCGCGATCGTCCTCGATTACACTCCATCCAACCATATTATTTCCTCGAATCAATCAACGAATAGCAGCGGAGGACGAAACGAGAAAAAAAGAAGAATCGGGAAAAAAAACCGTAAAGCGACGGGACAAAGAAGAAGAAGAAGAAGTAGCAGAAGAATAAGAAGAACAAGAAAAAAAAAAAGAAGAAGGGAGCAAGAATCTTTCCGAGGAACGTACTTCACGAACAATTTCTTTCAACGCGAAACGACAGCCAGCACCAGTATGCGCATTTACCTCGAAACTCTCGAAGTCCGACCATTGTTCGCCGTGGAAACTATTATAGTCACTTTTGCGGAGGCTCTTCGCGCTCGTCATTCGTCGCGAAATTACGTCGCCGAGGAATCATCAAAAAAGTGTCGACCGTTCAGCGGCCAAGGGGAAGGGGAAAGAAGTCTCGCTTTCTCAATGGACACGCGAAAATCGTCGCGAAACTGCTTCTCTGCCCGACGGGAGTCTCGTGGAAAAGCGAAAGAAAGAAGGCGCGAGGAAAGAGGGTGTAAAGGGGTGGAGAGAGAAAAAAAGGAAGAGCGAGATTGTAGGCGGTGGAAAACGGAAGAGAAAGCCCGGGAATAGACTTCATTCGCGAAAAGGGCTATCGACGTTTTCCCACGACACTATCTGTTGCAGACATCTCACGGATAATGCATCAGCCGACGCGAAATATGTTTTCCAGCTTTGTCTACTTCGCTCTCTCGCTTTTTTTCTATCGTACACACCCTCCCGGCCGTGTCATAGCCTCTTTTCACGTCCACGGAAACTGCCAGGCCATCCGTGGTATCCCGCGGTGCGCAACTATGCAGTTACCTGCGTCTCGACGTTTCCAGATTGGTCTCGGCAACATCTCCGGAGACGAGATTTTTGGACGAGCAACGGGGTTGTGTGTTTCTTAGAACGAGGATCGAAGAGGTGAGGAAAATTCGTTTGAATCTTGATTTTTTTTGAAAATTGTTTTGAGCGAGGGAGGTTGGATCTTTCGCTAGTGGAATAGAGATGCAACATTTTGTGTCTGAAAAATTGGTTGTTGTTTAAAAGGAAGGTTGAAGAAGGAAATTTGATCGACAGAAAAGAGAATAATTGTTTTGAGCGAAAGTGGGGGTTAAATCTTTCGCTACAGGAATGGGAAAAATTTTGTTTTGGAAATACTGCAGCCTTTTCATTAAAGCTACACGATTGTTAACGGAGGTGGTTGTTTTTTAAAAGAAGAATTAAAGAAGGAAATTTGATCGACTGAAAGGAGAATAATTGTTTTGCGTGAAAGCAAAAATTAAATCTTTCACTACAGGAATGGGAAAAATTTTGTTTTGGAAAAACTACAGCCTTTTCTCCAAAGCTACACGATTGTTAATGAAGGTGGTTGATTTTAAAAGAAGAATTAAAGAGGGAAAATTGATCGACAGAAGAGAGAAAATTGTTTTGCGTCAAAGCAACAATTAAATCTTTCGCTACAAGAATAGAGGTAGAAAACTGATGCTCTATCTCAAAGGAATAGCCTTATCGTTAAAAAAAGTACTTAAGAAGAAGATTTGACTACGGAGAGAGAAAATATTAGATCAAATTCAGATTTCTAAAAATTGTTTCGCATGAAAGCAGAAATTTGATACTTTGCTATGAGAATAGGGATGGAAAAATTTTTTCCTGCTTTTCTAAGTACTATAATTTATTAAACGTTACCTAAAAGTTACCGATGCTGACTACGCAGAGCCGTAAAAAAATGCAGCCTATGAAAATTAATTTGTGCAAATTTTATTTTCGTTTTATCTATGAAAGAAATATTATCGAAACTGTGCATAGTTTGTTAATTTCTCAGTTATGTTTTTTCATTATATTCATTAGCCGGAAGCTTCAGATGATTGCCAATTACCAGAAAAGGAATAGAAAGTTGAGAAACTCGCTTGGAGAGGTAAGATTAAAACGAACTTGTTAAAAGTCTAGTTAAGTTTGTACGTGCCTAATTACTTATTCCTACATTAACAGTACGCTCTTCGTTTAAAATTCTCGGCCGGTTCGTGAAATCATTTTAATTCGGTTGCCCTGTGTACGGTTAAAAATTCCTTTTCACGCGCAAAAAACGTTCGTACGCATACCGTTTTAACCGAAACAAACGGCTGAAAATTTACGCCCAAAATAAACACAAAAAAAAACGACACGAGAGAACAAATACCACATCACACCCTATTTCCAAGTTCTTTAATTCAAATTCATACCAAGAATTTCCACTACAATGTACATTAACAATTCGCGAAATTAATTAATCAACTGTACACGCGGAACTAGAAACCCCAGCGAACAATATTTTATTTTGTTTAACTCTGCTACGACCTGTATAAAAAAAAATTCCTAATTTTGAAACAAATAGAGGATTAATATATATTTCATTCAGTCACAGCTAACGCTTTGCTCACAGATTCTCTCTACCAGTCACACTCCTTAATTTCTCTTCACTTTGCGAGAAATGTAAAGAAATTGTAGAGTGTTACAAATAATTTCCTGTTTTAATTTTACATCAATGATTTCTGTTTCTCCAAATTAGGAAACCTAGTGATTCTAACAGAACCTTGAGACTTGTACAAATTTTAGAAACCTAAATACTCCAAAAATTTTACATCACACTTCGTTGGACTGCATCTACTATTATTAAAAAATTATTAAAAATTTTTAATAATTATAAAATTATATAAAAAAAAATTAATTTCTATCTCAAAACACTTCTTTCACATATTTTCTATTGAAAATCAATTTTTCTATTTATTTTCTGTTGAAATTCAATTTTTCTATTTATTTTCTATTGAAATTCAATTTTTCTATTTATTTTCTATTCATTTTCTATTTATTTTCTATTTATTCTCTATTCTTTCTATTATATTTCATTTCGAAGTAGCTCTGCGAAAATAAAAAAAAAAAATTAAGAGTGCAAAGGGTTAAAGATCCTTTTACGAAACTTTTATTAATTATTCCTTTGGCGATAAATAAACGAAACCTTTTACAAGAAAATGGAGCACGATTCGGACGAATAAACCTTTAAAGACCGTAGCAGGTTTGAACTTCTCACCGATCCTCCCTCGAAAACTTTCATCCTTGCATATCGTGATGGACACAATGCCGAGGGTGGTGATTTTATTGTCTCGTGGCCAGCACAGCTGTGTTAGCCAGACAGCAACTTCTACTTGCTCCAAGATACCTCGACGGTAAATGACGTGACGTTATAAAGCCGACAATTCCGTGAAAACGTCTGACGGACAATGGGTACGTACGTCTGATGAAGAGGACAGCTGCTGCGTGTACAAGCAATTATTTTCATCCGTAGAAGGGCAGGCGCGTGAACGAGATCGCTTTCATGCTCTCCATTACATATTTTTTTTTTT
>SMSQ01020788.1:0-14282 GCA_019453375.1 Ctenoplectra terminalis
AGAAACGGATGCTCGCGGGGGACCGATTCAAGGAGTTCGGGCCATTTTCCGGAAGTTCTTCGTAGTGTCGTATCTTTAAGTTACGAATACATAGTTCATTGCGATTGTGAATACACTGCCGAGCGCGCTTAGAGCTCCTCTCTCTGTCTTTCTCTGACATATATATTTTTCTTTCTCTTTTCTCTACTTTTTTACTTTTATTTCCAACAAGAGTCCCGCTCTGCTCTCTCTCTCTCTCTGATCTCGAGAGAAAAATACGCTCGAGGAATATAAACGCAAGGCTTTGAATCCGCGATAACTTCTTCGCGTATCTTCATATTTCTTGATCCGTTTCAACCCTTTGCACTTGAGACGCGAATTTTATTCGCTGCTTGGATCAACGCTAAGACCACCGCGAATCCAAGTATATTTGTCTGGAAGAAATCGCAATCGCGGGTGTTCGAAAAGATACACACAACGCGAGAGAGATAAATAGTTGACTGCACGTTCCGTTGAAAATCATGGAAAGTGCCGGGAAATGCGACGTTGAAAGTTCAGAGAATTTTTGTGAGAAATTGCGGACCGCTCCGGTAGGTTTTGCGCCGATGCGGCGGCTCGAACGGCGGCCGATGAGCGACGGTGATCGCTTCGTCGTTAGATATCCTTCCTCTTTACGTTTCGGATGTTCGAGTCCACGCGCGATTCGCGATACAGCGTCGCGTTTGAAATTATTATTTTAAATTCGATCTGTTTGCAGCGGTTGCAGAAACCGAGCCGGGCGATCAAATTAGCCGACCGAATTTATAATTTTATAAACGAGACGTTCGAGCGCAGCGAGATAAATAACAGAGGGACCGGGAACATGTTTCAGCGACGCTCGTCCCGAGAAATCGAAAATGCGTTTCGGCCGGTGCCTCCTGAAACATCGTTCGATTCCGAACGATTGAAATTAACGATCGGTCGATGGCTCGGTCGCTCAATTCCCGACTCGCCGCAAGACTTTCCGATCGTTTTTCTCGGGGAATAAAATAATCCAGGGATCGACGCGAACTTTCTAAAAACGAATTTGAAAACTGCGGCCCGGGAAGAACCGGAAACATGTTTCAGCGGCGCTCGTCCCGAGAAATCGAAAATGCATTTCGACCAGCGGTTCCTGAAACATCGCACGAATCAGAATTACAGAGTTCAACAGGCCCTGACTTCGTTCGCTTATCGGAGAGAAAAAAAAANTCGTTCGATTCCGAACGATTGAAATTAACGATCGGTCGATGGCTCGGTCGCTCAATTCCCGACTCGCCGCAAGACTTTCCGATCGTTTTTCTCGGGGAATAAAATAATCCAGGGATCGACGCGAACTTTCTAAAAACGAATTTGAAAACTGCGGCCCGGGAAGAACCGGAAACATGTTTCAGCGGCGCTCGTCCCGAGAAATCGAAAATGCATTTCGACCAGCGGTTCCTGAAACATCGCACGAATCAGAATTACAGAGTTCAACAGGCCCTGACTTCGTTCGCTTATCGGAGAGAAAAAAAAAAACTACGATCGGTCACAGTTTCTCGCTTCGATTCAAAAATTTTCGGACCGGTAATTCCTACGGACGGACGGAATCGAACAGCGCGGCGACAACCGGGCGGAATAAATTTTTCGAAACGTAGACACGGGTACGCGACTCTCGCGCGTAATTTAAAAATCCGCGAAAAGTCGAAACGGAACCGCCGTTCGAGTTGCAGCGATTGAAACTCTCCTCTCGAGTGCAAAGGGTTAACTTATTTTCTCTTAATTCTTCAGCTTCACTCGCGATCTGTTGCATCAATCGCATCAATTGCATACGATCATAAAATTTTTTTTCTTCCAAAATTCTTTTCTCTTTCTCTGTCTGTCTTCCGCTGTCTGTCTCTATATTTTCCTTCTCGTCGTTCACTTACTTTCCACGATTAATTTCGCTTCGTACTCTGTCGTTCGTTGCAATGTTGTTCGTACCAGAGCTTACGCCTCGTAATGTATTTATAGATCGCTTCGTTGTTTGTTTCTCGATCAACAGCCACGAGTTAACCGATCGCGGAAAGAGAAATAGCGATGGATCGAGGTAACGCGCGAACAGAACAAATTCGATCCAACTTTTATAAACCTTCAAAAATTGTCCGAGAGGAAAAGGTTCGTGGTTGTTGGCAACGTACACGATCGATTTCGTAAACTCATCCCCTTTTTGCGAAACCTTTCTTCTCCAGCAACCGAGAGAGGATCAGCGATCGACGAGCTCTCGTCCTCGATCGCGAATCCGATCGATGGCCACGCTTGACAACCTCGAGTCACGCGCGCATTTCCCTTGCAGCAGCTCGAAATTCAACCTTTTAGCTACTGTGCGCCACCCGGTGGCTTTCGCGGATCTTTTTGAACGGTACGCCACTATTGTGGCTCGCTTTCTTCACTCTCGACGAGTTCTGTAGCGTTCGCGTGATTTATTAATATGTTGTAACGCAATTACGTAGAAGAAAACAGTTTTGGATGTACAGGACAGTCCTTTCGACCCTTTCGCTACGAAAATCGTATATACAGGGTGACCCAAAAGGCAAGTCCCTTCAAGGTATGATTTCTGAGATGATTTAAAACAACTTTTTCCTTTGCGAAAATGTGGAATTTAGCTTCGTTAACGAGTTATTAACGAAAAACACTGACCGATCGCAAGGCGAGTAAGACGGCTGGCCCCCGGCAGGAGCGTTGGTTCCGTGCCGTGCTCGTGCCTCGATGAACAAGTCAGGATGTATCGAAGCAACTGTTGGCGAGTGTTGAAACTTATTTTCAAAATAAATTATCATTTTATTCACTTACAGTGATAATATATTTCAAAATAAATTATTGTTTTATTCACTTATAGCGATAATACATTTCAAAATATATTATTGTTTTATTCACGGAGATGATATATTTCAAAATATATTACTTGACATTTTGGCAAAGGAAAAAGTTTTAAATCATCTCAGAAATCATCTCTTAAAGAGACTTACAGACCTTTTGGGACACCCTGTATACAGTGCCATTGATAAGTATGTGGACAGTTACCATGTTGATGAAATTTGATACATAGTGTATTTTTTTATTATTAAAGAATATTTGTTGCAATGTTATCAATTTAGTTATTTAATTTTCTTAAATAAATAAAAGATATAACTTTTTTCGGGTAGTTTTAAGAATTAAGGAAGTGTCCACATACTTTTGAGCGGCACTGTACGCTTTTAAAAATGAAGTAATCATCTGTACCGTACAATTATTTATATTTTCATTAACATAATCCTCTGTGGCTTTGTGTGACTCAAAAGTTACAAACCAATTAATCTATATATTAAAAAACTTATTTTATTTAGTCATCACTGTACTAGTAAATTTAATTACTATATTACTGTAGCTACACCACGATCCATCTGTAGCAATTATTAGTTAAAAAGTTCTCGAATCGAAGTGTAAAATCAATATCATAATTTGTTCTGGCTATAGAGGGTTAAACAATGTACTTGAATTTTGCCACGTATATTTTTGTTGTATCAAGAAAAACTGTATCGGTTGGTATACTCTTTCGATTTTGAGGGCACCGTAGCGAAAGGGTTAAGGGATGATTCCTGAGATGATTCCAAGCAACTTTTTCCTTTGCGAAATTGTCGAATTCGGCTTCGTTAACGAGTTATTAACGAAAAACACGGACCAATAGCAGAGCGAGGAGGGCGAGCGGCGGTAGTGTTGGCTACGAACCGCGCTCGAGTTCCACGAGTAACTTAGTATCAATCAAAAAATCAAATTAAAGTTACTGAATCGCCTGCTGCTTGAAAATATGGGTCACTGTATTCATTTTGACCTTTCACGAACGAAGCGATTCACGGCGCACCGAACAGCCGGATCGCAGGTGTACTAGAACCACCGACGATTAAAATAGATTTATTCGTATCAAAGTAATCAAAGTTAATAATTCTCCGTCCATATTTCTCGCAACAAATTACAAAAAATCCCTGAAAACGCGGCACTGTAAATTTACAAAATTTCTCCGAGAAAAGCACACAACGACCCACATTTTCAAACAACACATAAATCTAATTTAACTTCTCGATTCATTCCGAGTTACCCGTTGAACTCGAGCGCGGCTCGTAGCCAACACTACCAAAGTGTTTTTCTTTAATAACTCGTGAACGAAGCCGAATAGAACATTTTCGCAAAGGAAAAAGTTGCTTGGAATCGTCCATCGAAGGGACCTACGGGCCTTTCGGGACTCTCTGTAACGCAATATCCGCGAAAAACGTCGCCGTAGCTAAGAGGTTAACGAGATCATCGACGTAACCACCGTAGATCACTTTCCATCGCCGTTCGCGTATCCATCGAACGAGTGCATCGTTGCTGGTTAGAAAAAAAAAAGAACGAATCAGCCGATGACTGTGAAAGAAAGTTGAAGATGCGCGCGTGTTTCGGAGCGAAACATGTTGACGAAATTATGAAACTCTAATCTCCGTACCGTCAGGACCTTTTATTGTGAGCGTAGAGCGAACCTAGAGCGTCGCAGTAAATAGAAGAAGAGAAGAAAAGAGAGATAATAACGTATTCCGTGGAACAGATAGAACATGGTGATAAATGTTGCGATAAAAACACGATCGGTACTGCGTTTACGGAGCGTTAGATCTGTGTAAATTTTGAGCTTGCGCCGATGATGCATGTTGTGCTTAAGCGACTACCGAGGTGATGGTTTAAAATGTCATACCCTCGACGCTCTGGACGATGACCCAAAAGTTTTGTCTTTTTTACATTGAGAAAACAGCGTGTTCGCTCGACGACGCGATATTTTTTCCATCACTTTTTGTCCGAATATTTCTTTCATTTCTTAAATTTTTTTTTTATTTCGATTTGTTTGCCGGACGATCTCAGTTTCATTCCTTTTTTTTTTCGAGAACTTCGAAATTGCTAAGAGCACAGTAGATCGCTTTACATACACTGGCTAACTTTCCACGCTACTTCTTCGTTTCGTTTTCTGTCTTCCTTGTTTCGCTTTCTTCGTCCGTTTTTATGTTTTTATATTTCTCTCGTCGGTTCGTCACGTTCCATTTTTATGATTGAGCGATGTTAGACTCTCTTCTTTAGTTAACACCGGGTTTACGGACATTTTTTTGTTTAGTATTTTTAAGAACAGAATTCTTCCAAAAAATGTGATTTATTTCGTTTCGAGGCAAATTGGTTGTACGGTGTTGATTTATTGATTAAGCGAGTTTTCCGGAGATTTTTCTTTATTCTTTGGCGAAAGATACAGTGCAGAAGTCTTAGATCACCTTGTAAAAAAAAAAAGCTATTTTAGAAACGAATTTAAGATTGATTAACGCTAGAATTATTGGTTAATAAAGCATACTTATTTCTATCGAAAAAATCATAACGGAAGGTATATAAAAAAATACGCAACGGGAGGGAAACAAAGCTTTGACTACATTTCTAATAGAAAATCGCTGAAAATTGCCTCTGAGATGCCTCAGTGAATTTATAAAATTGCTGTAAAAAATTACAAATGGGTCATTTTTGGTAGTTCTAATGTTAATATTATTTTAATTTTTACGTCATTTATTCCTTTTTTTTAAGAAGTAGATTCGCGAGGTGTTAATTAGATTGAGAAATTTATTTCAAATAATCTATATTTTGTGTATTCTCTTTTTACTTTCACTATACAGTTTTTTTTTCTTTTTTTACAAAATTGTTGAAAAAATTTTCTGTCATTCTGTCAAGCTGATTTTTTCCATTTTGCATACACTTTGCATACGCGTTCCATAATATTTTAATCGGTGCTCTGCTTATTACAGAATTTTTGAAATATGTTTTCGGTAGATAAAATTATGACAACGCAAGAAAGACAATGTGGGAAAATTTGAATTTAACAGTGTTCATAATTGCTTCTCTAAAATGTGTTTAATTACAGTTTAATTATGGTTTAAGGCTTCTGCACAGTACTGTGTATCTGTAATCGACGAAAGAAAAAATGATTCCCACTTTAGATTCGAAATTTGCATTATGATTTTTACTTCGTACGATCCTTTTAGTTGCGTTTATATTTATTACTAGACACTGGAACTACCCACCATTAACACTAGAACTAGTCGAAATGACTCGTTCATAATTTCTTATAGAAATTTTAGAAATTTACAATCATGAATTTCTGAGGATTTTCCGCAATTTTTTGTGAAAGATATTCATAAAGAATTGTTACCCTTATTATATTTTTCTAAATACCTATCATTTTGATTTCTTTGCTACAAATAATTCTATTTTAATCGTCGGTAGTTCTAGTGTCAAAGTATACTTATTTCTACCGAAGAAATGAAAGTAAAAGAGTAAAGAAAGAATTTCTACCGAAGAAATCAAAGTAAAGAGTGTATAAATAAAATAATATACGCAACTGAGACAAAGGTTCGTCGCGGAAAATCTACTCAAAGACACCGTTGATTTATAAAATTTCTGCGAGAAATTACGGATGGTTCTTTTCGACCGCTTCGGTAGTTCCAGCGTTGATACTCGATTCGCTGTCGCGTCGAATTAACGGGTGTCCGCAGAGACAGGTGCACCGCGTCGAGAATCTCGAAATTAGATGGCTCGGGAGAAAATGAATTTGGATATATATTTGTCTCGCTGCGCGGATAAAAGTCGGCGCGAAAAAACGATCTCTGTGACTTTCCTCGTGGAATTCGAAGTCCGACAAAATGGCGGGTCCCGCGAACCTGGTGTTGAAGCGCGTTGACGCTGGAACTACCGAAATGGTCGAAACGACCGGCTGGTCATTTTTCGAAGGAGCTTTGTAAATTTACTGCGGTGCGTTTCGTGGGATCTTTCATGGTTTTCGGTCGGAAGTATGAATAAAGGTTCGTCTCTGTCGCGCCGCGTATTTTTTCGCGCATCTATCATTTTGATCTGTTTGGTTCGAGTAAGCGTACTTTAATCGTCGGTGGATCCAGCGTTGTCCACTTGCGCTGGAAAGTCGTGCCACGCGCGTCGAGATGTTTCTGTTTCATGGTCGCCATCGACGCGTCTTACAGTCGTCGCGGAAATAAAAATGGCGCGCGCGACGCGTCGACTGAGATCGTTCGTCGAGCTGCAATTTCAGATCGCGCCGCGTTTCCAAAGTTGTTCCAAGATCGCGCGACGGTATTTTAGTTTCAATTTTAGTTGCCATTTTCAAATACACCGTACTCCACGAGATTGTCAACCCTGCCACGGTCCTCGGTTCATTTTTCCTCGAGTTTTTCTTTCGTTAAAGAATTTCCTAATTTCCAGAAGAATATAAAACAGCTGTTGTCGATACACAAAATTTCCATTCTTTCAATTTCGCGCTAACCCTGCTGCGGTTCTCGAATTCCTCTCGACCCAACCGCGTTCTCGTTTCGCTAAAAAAAAATTCCTAACTTTGATAGAAACGAGTCCTTAAAATTCATACTAAGAAATCTGCATACCGACGATAGACGCGCTAAGTTAGGAAATTCTTTAAGGAAAGTAAAACTCGATTGGTTCAAAAATGACTTGAAGGGTTATATACACGTGTCTATCTGAATTAGGAATTTTTTTAATCAAACGAAAGCGCGCTTAGGTCGAAAAGAATTCGAGGACCGCAGCAGGGTTGAACAAAGTTGGTGTTCATATCTGTGTAAAATTCTTCTTTCTGAAATCTCTATTTTCTAATCTCGTTAACTCCTTTTCTCAAATTTTCTTTCTTTCCAACTCGAAAATATTTATTTTTATTTTATTGAGAGGTTTCTTTATAATTTTCTTCATATTAGAAATTATATCAGTCTTGTGTTGATCTTTCCATAAAAAATTCTGAAAAGAGCACTTAATATTTAGCTCAATTTACATAATTTGGTAAAATTTTTCTTATACATCAATATTATTGGAATTTTAAAAAAATGCACAGAAAAGAAAATTCTTTATTTAACTTTATAAAGAAAATTGAGATTTTGAGTAAAATCGAAGATATTCTTTAGAAGTTGAACTCCCTTTCTCAAATTTTCTTTCTTTCCAACTCGAAGATATTTATTTTTCTTTTAAAGAGAGATATTTTTATAATTTTATAATTCATTCTTGCGTTAATCTTTCCATAAAAAATTCTGAAAAGAGCACATAATATTTAGTTCAACTTACACAATTTTATAAAATCTTTCTTACTCATTCTAAAATTTCAAATTCATCAATATTATTAGAATTTTAAAAAAAATGCACAGAAAAGAAAGAAAATCGAATTATTCTTCCTCCACTTTTTTCTCCAATATTTATTTCCCAACCCTTATGTTTCCCCTGTTCGCGGTAACCGAAGGACGGACGGACGTTATCTCTGCGTTTGAGCTTGCGAAATGTTAGCAAACCGACGAAAGGAAAAAAGAAAAAAAAAAAATTCCGCCGCTGTTTGCGTCCGTACGATCGCACACCGCGCAACACATTAAAAAATTTGTTTAATCACAATATCTGTACTGGTATAAACAAAACAGTTCTGTCTCACCATTCTTCCCGCTCTGTCTCGACGACAAACCTACCAGCTTCTCAGCTTTTGCATCCGAAACTGTGCAGCTTTTCTCTACACTTCCTCTCTTTAACTTAATCTTTTCAACACTTCGATAGAGAACGAAACACTTTCCTTTAATTTGTTTGTTTTTTTTTTTTTTACCGTTTTGCTTCTTCTGTCCGACGATTAATCGTTGTACACCGTGTCTGTATCTGCTCTACTCAGCTTTCCGCGAGTCCGTTTGGGTTCACCTTTCCCTCGAACACGCGCAATCTTTTCTTCTTCTTTTCAGCCAGGAAGCTTTCGATTACACGCGATCGATCATTTTTTGGTCACTCGTCGTAAGCCGGATACTCCAAGAAGCGGCCATCGAGAATGACGAAAAAACGTGATCCTTTTTTCTCTCTTTCTCTCTGTTTCTCTATTTTTCTCCCCGTTGTTCCAAGGCTCTCCTTTAATAGGAAAAAAAAATAAAATAAAATGAAAAACCGTTTGCGTTCGGCGTTATACCTTTCGATGGACCATTTCGATCCTGGATCGAAGCAGGAGCGACGATTCTCTCTTTAAATTGGTGTCCCGTGCGTTAATGGCTGCTCTTTCTGACAAGCTTCCTCGATATCGAAAGCAGGGACTGCGATAGCGAACAGAAATGAAACACTGTTGCGATATAAAATAGAGCGAAACAGCCGAGACAGGAATAAGATTAACGAGGAAAAAAAAAAAAAAAAAGAAAAGAGAATTTTACAGTTATCCAACCAACGAACGTCGTCATTTGGGAACGTCGCCGCAAGCTGCGTCATCGGCACAACTTTTACACACTGTTTACCACTACTATTTACTACTAACTACTAACTACCACTACCACTACCACCGCAAAACCTAATTTTGTCGCGCTCTGTACCACCCGACCGACAAACTCACCATGATTCTGTTTCTCCGAGAAAACCTTTTGTCCAAGACACCTATTTTTTTCTCTCTCTCTCTCTCTCTCCGCCTCGTCTCATCCCACGAGAATCCAATTATACAGACGCAACTCGAACAACCTGGTCCTCGAAATTAGTTGAAACCGATCCTGTCTTTGTTGCAGATGGACATGAAGTCTGTCGGATCGTTCTACTACGAGAACTTTGTAAGTGCAGAATATCTACCCACTGAATCATACAAAAAGAAAAAGAAAAAGTATTCGTACATGCTTGAGTTCACGCAAGTACTTTTTTTTTTTTTCGTTCTGAATTAATAAAAAGGTAACGGGTTTGTTGTATTTATACGGAGTGTCACAAATGGTGCGATTTGGTTTGAGTTACTCGTTGGACTCGAGCGCGGCACGGAGCCAACACTACCGGCGGCGGTTGTGTGTCTGGATCGGTGATTGGTTAATGTTTTTCGTTAATAATTGGTTAATAAAGTTTAATTTGATATTTTTGTAGAGGAAAGAGTTGTTTGATATTATCTCGGGAATTGGTTGAAGGTAGTTTAGTTCGTTTGGGATACTCTGTATGTTGATACGTTTGAATCGGTAGTTTGTGGTGTGAAGGATATTTATTCGTTTTGGATGGAACACGAGTTTGGATTTTTGATTTGCTAGATTTTTACCGGACAGAACCGGAGATGATATATTTGAATCGTTGTCGATGTTTCTATTTGAAAGAACCGTTTAGATGTTCAGTCGTTTAATTCATACGTAAAAATGAAGCTTGAAGTACGTCGGGTTATAGTTTATTCGAGACACGTGGAATTACTCTTTCTTTTCTTAAAACAGAAAATAAGAAAAGAAAGATTTGGAAAAAGGAAGTCGATACACACGAAATTATTCTTTCTTTTCTTAAAAAAAAGAAAAGGAAGATTTAAAAAAAAAGAAATCGAGACACGCGAAATTACGCTTTCTTTTCTTAAAAAAAAAAAAGGATTTGAGACACGCGAAATTATTCTTTCTTTTCTTAAAAAAAAAATACAAATCGGGACACACGAAATTACCCTTTCTTTTCTTAAAGAAAAAAAATAGAGATCGAGACACGCGAAATTACCCTTTCTTTTCTTAAAAAAAAAAGACATCGACTCACGCGAAATTACCCTTTCTATCAATGAAACAAAAGAGAAAAGAAAGATTAAAAAAAAAAAAGAAATCAAAATAAAGGGAAAAAAAAAGAAAAGCAACAAACCAAACTATTCCCCAAAAATTCAAAGTCTCGACCGTAACCCGCGTTTCTCACCGTCCGCGATCCTTCTCTCGCGACTCTCGACCCCCCCGGAACAACGAAACCATTGTTCCCACTAATCGCAAACATTCTCCACGCCTCTCTATTTTCCAGGCCTTCCCAGGAATGGTTCCGTATAAACGACCGGCGGGCGACAAGTCCGGCATGCCGGTCTATCAGCCTACCGGCGCGACGACCTATCAACAGTTAATGCAGCTGCAGCAGCCCTTCGTGCCTGTGTCATGTGAGTACACTGGAACACCACCCCTACCCACCCAAACCTCTAACCAATCGGTCGTGCAACCCTCGAACGTGCAAAGCAACCACCACGCGGTGGTGGTTCAGTCCTCCTCCTCCTCCCAGGGAACCGGTGGCGCAACAGTCAATAACTGCGCCGACGCCAACAATGGCGTGCTGATGGATCCCTGCAACAACCCACCGCCACCACCTCCAACCGCCGACAATAACAGTAACAATAGTAACGGCAATAACAAGCAGCCGAATGCCACGCAGAATCACGATGCGGATAACGCGCATAACTCCCCCGAATTGAATCACGCGAGTCCCTCGACCATTTCTCAGCAACAACAACAGCAACAACAACAACAACAACAACAACAACAACAAGCTCAACAAGCTCAACAAGCTCAACAAGCTCAACAACAGCAGCAACAGGAGCAACAGCGGCAACAACACCAGCACCAGTTGCAACAGCAGCAGCAGCATCAGCAACAGATACAAAACCAATTGGCGTTGTCGGCTGCTAGCGTGCAGCCCGCGATGAGCCCGCTGACCTCTGTCGCGGGCCTTACCTCGATGCCAGGCGTTGTTAACATGGTCTCTATGGCCTCCATGACGAACGTGCCGTCGGTAACGAACATGGTGTCCATGTCGAATTACAACACCTCGAACATGGCCAGCCTGAACATGCTCAACAGCCTCGGCATGGCCTCCGGCCTGCCTGCCCATCTCGACCCGGCCGCTCTCGCGAAAGAGGTCGCCCAGAAGAATTACGCCAAGGCCATCAAGCTCTCGCAGGCGTCGCAGTCTTACGGTATCAATCAGCTCACGGCTCTCAACTACACCGGTGTAGCGTTGAACAAGCAAGCGCTGGTGAATCCTGCGGCGGCCGCGGCCGCGGCCGCGGCCAATCCGGCGGTCGCTGGCCTGCAGGCGACGGCCGCGACGCCCAGGCCGGTCATACCTAATCTAGCGGGGATCCCTGGCACCCTGACCTCGCCCCTGTCCGCCGGAATTCTCGCCTACTCCAGACCACCGGCCGGAACTCCCATCAATCCTTACTCGCTGATGAGGCAACAGATCTTGCCCAATCCTTACGTTCAGGCCTCGATACCGACCGTTCCTGGCGCCGCGGTCCAGGCCAATCCCTACGTACAGAATCCTTACACGCTTCTACCGGGTGTCGCGAACGCTCCCGGTGTAGCCGGGGCCGGTGTACCCGGTGTCCCGCAGATGTCGCAGATTCCTAACCCGGCGACGATCGCGGCGCAACCTCAGGTCGCCATTCCTGTCAGCTCGGGCGTCATTATGCAGCCGTACAAAAAGATGAAGACCTCGTAAATGATTAATGCCGGTTGATCGGAGGGGTCCGTCGCGGCGGGCGCTGTCTCTGAGTTCTGGTTCCTTCTTCTGGGCCCTCTCAGTTCTCTGTTTCGATCGGGAACGTTTGCGCGTTTCTTTGCTCGGGATTATTCGCGAGCGATATGTTTTCCTTCTTTTTTTTTTTTTTTCTTTACTCGTTTAACACGTTGACTGCCGTTACTCGACTTGGCAAGTCGACCGGCGACAATGATAAAATACATAATTAATATCGATGCTGATAAATTTGCTGAAATGTTCCAAGAAATAAATACAGAACGTGCAGAAATAATTTAGGGAAAGGAAGATATGCCCCGTTTTTTTCAACGTGATGTACATCGCTTAACCACTTGACGCGCAAATCAAATTGTAGGATACTAATTAATTTGGCCGTTTGGGAACACCCGTGTGCAAGCTGAGAAAGAGGACGTTTTATTTCGAAATTTACACGCTTTGTAATATTTAATAACGTGATAATTAGTTAATACCATAAAATTATAATTTGATAGTTTTTTAACAAAATATAATCGCGTGTTTACTTATTTGCCGGTGCGATTTTGTTATCCGTACCGTTCAGAGGGGCAATGTTGTTCCGACGATCCAAACAAAACAGCTAATCTAATAATATACTGTCCGGTTTTAGCCAAAGACAGTTCTTCTCTGTCCATCGTATCACGACATCGCGCCCGGCGTATGAAAATGAAAGGAAAATATTTCAAATAAAGGAAGACACTAAAGAACTTACTAGAACCGTCAAATCGTGTGAAAACCTGCTTAGTTTTTTCAAACATGTAAATCTTCTGCACCTAATTTAAGCTTCGATCCAATATGGTATTACCTAGTCTAATGGTCACTTTCGTCTTGCACTGGGAACTGTATCCCAGTAATTCATCTGCATTACATACAGTACTGTCCAAAAGTCTTAAGTAATTGAACATATTTTAGGGAAACATTTTTAAACACTGTTACGTTCAAATTTTTCCATATTGCCTTTCATTCATAATGTTATCTACTGAAAAGATATTTTAAAAATTTTGTAACAAGCAGAGCCTTGATTAAAATATTATGGAGCGCGTGCGCAAAGTGTAAAGGAAATACGCGAGGGATAGCGGAGAGGAAAAAATCAGTTTCTCGAATTATCGATAACAGAATGACAGGAAATTGGAAGACGGGTTTATTAAAATTTTTCAACGACTTTCTAAAAGAATAAAAGAAGAAGAAAAAAGTGTCGCGTAGTGAAAGTAAAAGGAAAATACGCAGAATATTAATTGTTCCAAGTTAATCAATATTTCTCAATTTAATTAACACCTGGTGAATCTAATTCTTAACCCATTGACTGCCAGCTACGAGATATCTCGTAGTGCTGCAATTTTAGATTGATTATAAATGACCGTTTGAGTTAAGAATTATTAGTGTTTTTTTTTCAATAAAAATTACTGTAAATGCCATTACGATATTATATCGGTAACTTAATATGATTATATTTTGTAAAGTCTCATGTATTCTTTAAAATAAAACCTTGGACGCTCTAACTATGCCTGGCAGTCGATGTGTTAAAAAGAACAAAAATAATAAATAACGGAAAAATTAAAATAATATCGATCAATCTCAAATTCGTTGAAATAGCAAAATATCTTTTTGCCAGCTCATCTAAGACTTTCACACAGTACTGTATGTCTCAACTGGAATCAACTTAATTGGTTTCGTATCAAATCAACGTTTTCCTCGCGGTCAAATCACGTGGTTGCCAATAACCCACTCGGGTTGATGCAACTTTAAATTTAAATTAAAATAAAAAAAGACAGCTCTTGACGTCTCCAAGACATCAAAGTCTACAATGGTACATGAAATGGATGACGTCTCAGAGACGGTATGTCAAGTGGTTAATAATAAAGTTGACGACACAGTCAACGTGTTAATACAGTTTTCGAGCGTGGAACATGGAATTGGATACTGAGAATATTAGATTAACGTTGCCGACCTATTTTTCTGATTTAGCGCGAGAA
>SMSQ01020789.1:4154-16853 GCA_019453375.1 Ctenoplectra terminalis
CATTATTTTTATTTCGTTCCATTATTTTTATTTCGTTTCATTATTTTTATTTCGTTCCATTATTTTTATTTCTGGGATATGAAACATATTCCTTTATATTAAAATTTAGTTTAATGAAAAATTTTCTATCCAGATATCTTATTGGTTATAGAGATATGAAAATTCAGCCAAATTATTGACAGTTTTTAACCCTTTCGCACCGGACGGGACATGTGCTGTCCCAGTCTGGAAAATTTTTGATATTACGGCTTGGACAACATATGTCCCAGTTACTGAAAAACATCTAGGACAGAAAATAATGGTTTACGGCGGGACATATGCTGTCCCATCAATGAAGCTTGTGAAATCATTGTTATGGGGACGTTTATGCGTCTCCAAGATCTTCAACCTTTTAGGCATAAAAGTTATTTTATCTAATAATCGCTTGGAGGAAAAATAACTGATCCCGGCAATGGGACGCACTCGGACTGATTTTTCGCCGTATTGAAAGAGTTAAAATTAGAATATCGAAGATGAACTAGTTGGGCTAAAGTGTGGAATGCAGCTCGGACCGCAAAGAGTTAATCCCAGCGTACCCCAAAGAGTTAACCCTTTGACTGCTAAAGGCGTATATATACGCTTTCACAAATCTATCAATATATACGAAAGCCGTAAATATACGTCCTCTCTATTTTTTTACTATAACATCTTTACTGTTTTATCGATTGATTTAACATGGAATATAACAAGTTAAATAGCATAGCAACCAAGTATCGGTGTTTGTTTCAGTATATTTAATCAGTTGTTTCAGTATCTTTCGATCAATTGTCGTTATATCGTTAAGTTGCATTTTTCTCGTACGCACGCTCTCGCAGTGGACGACCCTAGTCGCAGCGACTGACGCGCGAATATTCGTATCGATGGATTCTTCCGAGAACGCGCCGCAGTCAAAGGGTTAATAGGTGTTTTTACTTTCCTTTGCAAGCTTTTACAATTTTCTTCTTAAATTCTCCGCTAACTTTCGACAAAATGTCTTCGAATTCGTATCGTAGCGCACAGTCTAACGAAAAGTCGACCGAAATCGGCGCACCGCTTATCGACGGCTGCATCGAGTCTAATTGTCGAAGAATCTCGGTAAATTGAATGGGAATCGGAGTCAATCGGATGCCAATCAACAACGGTGGTCGCAATATAAAAATTCTCAGATCGTAGTCGCCGGCAGGCCGATCCCCTATATACCGAATGCCTCGAATAGACTTCCGGAACATTCTTGACGTTCGTGACGGAGCTATCGAATTAACGGTGTGTACAAGCTACGATGAAACGGTGGTTCCCGTTCTGTCGGCGGTAGTTGTCGGTTTCACTGCAGTAGTTCGCTCCTACATACCTGCGGCGGTGTCAGTTTTGCAGCTTTCTTCGCCAACTATTCCGAACTCTCCGGCTGAGAATGACTTCCGTCGATTAGATCGGCTCTCCGCTCGTCCTTCTCGTCCTCGTCCTCGTCCTCGTCCTCGTCCTTATCCTCGTCATTGTGCTTTCTTCGCGGCCGAATTCCAGCGTAGACGTGGAATCTCGGAGCACAATGAGCGATGACTTCGACAGGGATTTGCGAATCCGCAACGTCTGCTCGGCGAACGCGTGGGTGGCAGAAGTGATACGCGGCCAACAATACCGATACGCGGTACAATGTTGAGATGGTGTATCGAGTTTACGCTGAAGCTGAGACGATATAACGTAATAGTAAATGGTAATATCTCAATAACGCGGCGCGATAGCAAGTAGTATTGTCACCGGGGCAGACAGCGCTGTCTGTAGTAAGTAAAATCAGATAAAATTTGCCAGAACAATTTGTTTCATATTAGGTTGTCCCAAAAGTTTCTTTCGTTACCTTCTTTACAATGGCTTCGTTTGGCAATGTTTAAACAAACATTCAGCCATATTTGTTAAACGGGAGATAGAGAGAATAAATAGCGCAAAATGAATCCTGTATAAAACAATAATATATCGTAAAACATAAAATATTATGCAACCATTACTTATTAATAAAACGAAAGAAACTTTTGGGACAACCTAATAATTTCGAAGAAACCCTGAATACAACTTAAAAAGTATTTTTAATTCTATGTTATTTACTATATTATTCTTCTGAATAAAACATTTTTCTGTTTTTCTGCACCACGTTAAACCGTCTGAAAAGTAAGGCTTGGGAATTTATCGAAAGAGAACTATTCAATGAATCTTTGTGAAACTTTCAGAAGTTTTTATTGGATATTTGTGTTATAAACGGAATTTTTTTTTCATTTCTTTACGACAGATTTATAAGCTATACAGGACCAGGAATTTAATTCTGTAACAAAATATCCGTTATCTGGTTAAAATTATTTTCTTTCTTAGCATCTATTTCTGGAATACAATTTTTTTCTTAATGTATGTAATTAAGATTTTGTTCGATCGTAACTTTATCTCGAAGTAAGGTTCGCGAAAACAAGGTTCCCTTGTTAATGTGTTAACATTAGATTTACGGAACCCGTCAATTTGTCCCGTCTCTGTTCAGATTTCGTGCTTAAGTTCAACAATCATGCACGTGGAGAATGTAAATACAAAATAGAATTTATATACGAAAACTGTACTAAATAAATCTCTGCTAATAGAAATCTATTAATTTGAAGTAAACTGAACCAACGATGTTATAAAAAATTTGTATTTCAATGTACCCATCAAAATGAGCCGATCGATGTCCGTAAACCTACGGACCTAATGTTCACCTTTTCGTGAACATTTATCGTTCATGTATCATAGAAAGCTTAACCCTTTGCGGTCTTATGTCGAGCCAGACTCGACATTTTTATTTTGTTCCATTATTTTTATTTCTGGGATATGAAACATATTTTTTTATTTTAAAATTTAATTTAATGAAGAATTTTCTATCCAGATATCTTATTGGTTATGAAAATATGAAAATTCAGTCAAATTATTGACAGTTTTTTAAATTAGAATATTGAAGATAAACTAGTTGGGCTAAAGTGTGGAATGTAGCTCGGACCGCAAAGGGTTAATACGAATACTAAATACATACAGATTGGGCCAAAAGTTACTTTGTAATTTCTCTTGACCATCAATTCTGTAAAATTAACCTCTTAGGCACGATGTGCCACTATAGTGGCTTTCGCGGATGTCATCTCTCTTTACGACGGGCCACTATAGTGGCTTCCGTGAATGTCAATGCTCAATTGTATTATTAATTATTAAAGTAAATTATCAAAGTTAAAGTATATGTATCATATCTTTGGAAAAAACTATAATTTAATCATCGAAAACATCATTCCAATGTATTCGCGTAGAGTACAGCATTGTCCATCACACATTGTAGTGCTGTGTCGTTTACGCGTTATAAAATGATGAGTAAAATCATTTGAATAAAAAAGAAAAGACCGAGTAACTAACAGATCGTTACTATAACCTCTAAATTATGTACTTTTATGTACTGCATTTCATTATAATTTTATTATAATATAAAAAAGAAACCAAAAATATTAAGCTTCAAATATGACAATTTTGTTCCGTTCAACTTACATGTGAATTTCAATTTTAATCGCTTGTGTGATAAGCAGACAAAATTCGAACTATAGAGGGTTAAGTGAACTTATTCTGCATATATGCCTTGTATAAATTTTTTCCGGAGCGCTCAAAAATGTGGGGGCCCTGGAAGCGAGTTAAACGAGCAGAGTGCTCGTACTCAATGCGTTAATCGCCTCTCATAATAGAATTAGTTTTTTCAAATCATTAATTTTGCAATCTTTTATATTTTCTATATTTTCTATATTTTCTACATTTTCTATATTTTCTACATTTTCTATATTTTCTATATTTTCTACATTTTCTATATTTTTTATACTTATTTTCTATATTTTCTATATTTTCTACATTTTCTATATTTTCATATCGAACAAAAGTATCTATAAAAATAATTTTAAATATCTGCAAATAAATTACAAATATAGAAGCACAAGAATTTATACCTTCTTCGGTTTCCATTAGCTGATATTTAATCAAACATAAATAAGGTCTCATATTCGGTGTCTCACCCTATCGTTCGCGTTTGCTATTTAAGAATTAATAAATGATTAAATAATAAATCTTCTATATAACAATACATTCTAAATCCTAACATATATCCGATCGCATCGATTCAGCCATCGAAACATCGATGAACATCTTTCTTTTTTTATATAGGCGTTTAACGTCGCATCGACATCTAAGTTATCAGCGACAGGTGATTCTGTAAAGTCTCGTTCAATTTTTTTTGAAAAAATTAATCGATTAAGTACTCGATCGTATTTTTTATGCGCTTCCCTGAGGTTAGTGCTGTAGATTTCCTTCGCTCGTTCGCGAGGAAACGACAGGCTTATCGATCGCCTTTGCCCCTTGGATGCTTCTGACTCTTCTTTTTTCCCGGTGGAAAAGAAGAAAAAAAAAAGAAAATTTCCATTCGAGTCGACTATCGAAACGCGATCTTCATTCGTTGCAGATGTTCCGCTGAGTTCGAACAATTTTTCACTCTCAACTGCGTTTCGCAGTTCGAGACAATAAATAAGCGAAGCTAGAAACTGAAGTCGTTCACTTAACATAGATGTTCCTCCGTGTTTTATTTCCCCGTTCTCTATTTCCTCGTTATTTTTTTTTCCTGCCCCCTCCTCTCGTTTCCCGTAGTTTCGCGAGTTTCGAGCAAATTATTCTATATCCCGCGACGAAGGACGACTTCCGGCGATTATGGGAACAGTGGAAATCCGAGGGCCGGTAGGAATCGCCTACGGTTTCTTTGCACGGAAATTCGACGATGCGAGCGGCAACTGGACGAGCAAGAAGCGACAATATCGCCGGAGAAATAGCATGTAATAAGAATAATTGTCGGCGATGTTTTATGCATCGCGGTGATTTCGCATTCAGCCCGGCAAAGTAGTCGCGTTTGCTAAACTTTCTTGTAGCGGTAATCTTAAATCTTTAACGGAGCAGTTTCTTCGTCTTGCTCGGCCTTTCGTTTTCGATGAACTTTCCGCGACAATCCAGGGTGCAAATTTGTTTTTACGCAACAGGATCGTGCCTCGTTTCTCGTTTCACTTTGCGCCGAGATTCTCGGTGTTATTTATTGGTCGAAGTCTTAACGCGTCGACCGTCACGATGGTCATACGTGACCGTGGTGCTTCGAATGTTTATAATTGTTGTTAATTTAAAAAGTTGAAGGAACGTTGACAGTTGATGAATTGTGAACATCGTCGCTGATTAAAATGTGCACTGTTGAACGATTAAAAATTTTTATTAGAAGATGAAAATTGAGAGATTCGTTTTTATCAGATCTTCTGTATACCAATGTGGCGTCCCGAGGAAAATAGAAAGATGCGTTAAAGATTGTTAAAGATTGTTAAAAGATGCATTGAACGGATACTTCTGTGCGTTGATGCAACGACCATTTTGTCAGCTACTTTCGCGAGAAAATAAGATAAATAGTAAAAAATACGATAAATAGTAAAAAAATAAGATAAATAGTAATAAATAAGATAAATAGTAAAAAAATAAGATAGATAGTAAAAAAATAAGATAAATAGTAATAAATAAGATAAATAGTAAAAAAATTTTAGCGTTTTATGAACCGTGGTATTATATTCTGTGAAATATAAATGTTGGGTTTGTACGGTTGAATATTGCAATAGAAATTCGAATTGGAGCGCGTACGAAGCATAATACTGAGTATCTGTGATGTAAACAATTAAACGGAGAAAATATTGTCAATTGAAGGCATTACCGCGTGTAACTATGTATAATGCACGTGCGAACGTGACTGACAAATTTTTCATTAACTGAAACGTAGAATTAATACCGGACTAATTAATTGTATACATTCAACCGTATGAACGATTGTACATCGATGTATGCAGATTGTGAATGATGGCGACAATTTTGTAACTATAATTTTCGGAAAATAATCATAATTATCGCTGCCGGTATTATCTTCGTCGTTTGAAAAGCAAATTGTCCGAAAATCTGTGATAAAACGTATTAATGTTATTGGGCATGTACACCATTATCCATAAGTATTTCACCACCTTCAGTTTGTCTAAAGCGTACAAAATATATTTAAAACGTGACACCTCGATTTAATTTTTATTACAGTGTTTGTTTGTTACAGTTATGCAAAGATCATGCTTCTATGGAAATTGTATAAATTTGTAATTTATTCTACTTAGGAATATTTACATTATTCTACTTAGGAATATTTACATAATAACCTTGATATCAATTTTTTATTTTATATACATTATAATAAGTATAAAACGTGTTTTTATAAATGTTCTTTAAATTTTATTAATAATTAGGAACGCAGTATTTTTTTTACCTAACTAATTAGAGTTTAAAATAACTTTTAGATCGTGATGTGTTGCATGAAATGTCCGTTACTTGTGGTTAAAATACTTAAATTTACTTTTCTTTCTAAAAACATGTATTTTAGAATTACACTTTAGAAAAATCTACTTCAATTTAAATGTAAATTTTTATTTTATAAAAATTCACGCTTCTGACAATTTATTATTTTTTAAAGCGGTACCAGTCTATTTTCGTTTAACAAAAGCACTGTTCTATTTAGAGAATAGTTACAAAAATGTAGTAGCATAATAAAATTAAGCAAGTCTGAAATATCAAAAGCATAAAACAAGTTTATTATTGTACCGCAAATTTTTATACATTTATAAAAAATTTAAAGGTGAAAAATTCCACGGAACAAATTACAGTTCTTTTTATAATACCTACCAACAATAAGTGAAATTCTACTTTTATTGTTACATTTTCAAAAATATAAATTCGCACAAAAATCCTCAACTATCTGCTTACCATCGTTTAACGATGCTTTTAAATAGCATAAAATGCAAAACATTAAATATTTCTAAAGAAAAACAGACCCATACCGCTTAAATAAAAAAAAAAGAAAGAGAAAAAGGAAACAAAAAAATTCCCGATATATTAATCAGTCGCGAAAGGTATGACGCGAAGAGGTAACGTTAAAAATACGAATTTACTTAGAATTATAACTTCCTGCGGCGCTTCCTGCGCTCCGTCTCGAGTGGCTCCACTTTATCCGCCCCGGTTCCTCGAAATCCCCCAGGCAGCAGATCAATCTAACAAGCGCCCGTGGTTTTGTTTCAGATGAATCACCAGCGCGAGTCATTGGAGCACTATTCGTCGGCCGATTCGCGACTACTCTCGACACGGGTAAGTTTCTATTCCGATCTTCGTGCTCTTGTACTCGGTTATTTAAGTGCGCGTCAGGCCCGGAGCAAGTTTACGAAAAGCTCGTATCGAAGCGGCAAGGAAGGGTCGCTGGCAGCAACAACGACGTCGACGACGACGGTGACTGTAACGGTGACTGTAACGGTGTCGACGACGAGGGGTTGAGTTGGTTGACCCCGCGCATGGCGACCCTCTCGTGTGTCGGATATCTTGAAAATCTCGTGGGTCAGGGCGTGGTGGCGAGCCGGTCCGCAATCAGGTTGGCCCTGCCATGCCGCTCGACGAACTTCTCTGCAATTCGTTCACTCACCGAATACATCCATCGCCGACAAGACTCTCCCTTTCTTCTCTCCTTTCCCCTCGCATACGCTCAGCCATTCCGATTAGTGGCAAATAATACCCGCAACAATAGCCGCTGCTCGATACAGCTCGTTCTCATCGCATTCATGCCCTCTGTCCGCGTTCATACCGCCCGGCCTTGTGTTCGTGTTCTTAATACGGCTGTACGTGTACCTACGGCCAGTTTATCGCGTATGTCCTCACACGGCTGATATATAGGTTCGTGTGTGTGCTCCCCCATGCACATGTGCCTCTATGATCTATGCGTCTCCACTTGGCCGCGTGTAAGCCTGTGTTTGGTCGTGTCACGAGTCCCACACAGCTCTCCGAAGCTCGTACGAGCAATCGCTCGGTCGCGTGTACGTGAATTAGCGAACGCGTGCGCGCACTCCCTCGCGATACCCATCTCGCGCAACCGGAACGCGTGTTGGCCGTTGTGCGCGCGTGCTGTGTACTGTTGCGCGTGTTTAGGAGTTGTACGTGTTATATACTTGGGTGCGTACACCGCGCGGGATGCAATGACGCGACGCGTAACGAGGCGAATCGGCGAGACGACACACGCGTGTTTACCACCGGTCCGTCGTTGTAGTCAACGCGCAGTTGGCCATGACTGAGCGCAACCAAGTCGCTCGCGGTTCGACGTGTGCGTGATTGCGTGCACGCGTGCATAAGACCCTTTGTAACAGGGGGGATTCGACGGAGCCGTCTTTACACTAGCGCCGGAGAGACACGGGCCAATCAATCCCCATCTGCTTTCGGTTTCGTCTTCCCTGTGTACACTCCACCCTCGCGCTCCTACGTCTCCGGAATTTCGATGATCTTCGCCTGGGAACAGATTTATCTCGCCCGCTTTCCTTTCTCCTCGCCAACAGTAGCTTTCGAGTCTGTTCCCCTTCCTTCTCGACGATTCCGTGGGGAGCCGTGTTGCTCGCTAACATTCTGCCCCCCTGTGTGTTTCTATCTCGAGGATGTTTCTCGTGCAGAAGCAATTTTATTCGGCTTGCACCCAACCATGGTATCTCGCAGTGGCTGTATGGCAGTTCGGAGAGACGTTGGTGAAATCGTAAATTAAATGGTTGGGTATATTGGTGTACCTATTGATATGCTAAAATCCGGGACAGGTATAGGGGAGACGGTGATTGAGAAAAAGTGGCCTACGGGGCGACTGCGACTTGCTAAGACTTTTATTTTATCGAATTTGGAATAAACCTGGAACTGAAGTATTAGGTTCGTATTAACGTTTCTTTCGTTATCTTCGTGTTTAGGTACATATGCAGAAATAATAGGCAATCGAATAAAAAAATACGATATTACGGATGAGAGATTCTTAAAAATTGGAGTTGCACTTATTTAAGTATTTCTTAACGCTTTCGGGATCAGAAATGCAAATTTACATTTTACATGATGGGATCGTCGTAAAGCGAGAAATTAATCAATTAAATTCATTCGTTATCCTCGTGCAGCGGTTTCGTTTGACAGTGTTTAGGTGAATACGCAGTAATAATAAGCAATCGAATGAAAAATTACGATATTATGGTTGAGAGATTCTTAAAAATTGATGTTATCGGTGCAAAGAAGATTGCAAGCTGTTGTTCATCCCAACGGAAGATCTACAAAGTATTAAGGTATTGCCAACCACACGAGTTACACTTGTTTATGTATTTCTTCACGCTTTCGGGATCAGAAATGCAAATTTACATTTTACACGATGGGATCGTCGTAAAGCGAGAAATTAATCAATTAAATTCATTCGTTATCCTCGTGCAACGGTTTCGTCTGGCAATGTTTAGATACATATGCAGCAGTAATAGCCAATCGAATGAAAAAATACGATATTACGGATGAGAGGTTCTTAAAAATTGGTCTTATCGGTGTAAACAAGATTGCAGTGTTGTTGAATCTTGAGTCTTGATTACAGTTTTCCGCTATGATTTGAAAATTTTTTAACTAATAATTGCTATAGATGCATCGTTGTATCGCTACAGTAATACAATAATAAAATTGAATAGTACAGTGATAACTAAATAAAATAAATTTCTTTAAACATAAATACATCAGTTTCTAACTTTTAAGTCGCACAAAGCCATAGAGGGTTAAATAAAGTTTCAGTTTCTATAACGCAAACTTTCATCGCGTATATTTTCTCAGCTGCGTGTTCCAATACCTCTCGTCCACAGCGGCGCTCGTTCGCCGACCGGATCCGTCCGCAAAGGGTTGAAACGCCCACAGAGTTATCTTTAACCCACCGCTTAATTCCTGATTCACCTTACATTCCGTATAGAAATTATCTTCCACCTGTCGCTAATTAGAATCAAGAATGTGTTCCTCCGCAAAGGGCTAACCGATTGTCATTCCGTAGCTACAACCTTATCCAGTACTTACAGTACCTTAACGATTCTGGTTATTTTACGATCTCATCCTCGGTATGTTTCTTCCACCGACTGTACGTTCGATTCCGTCTGTAAAGACCGTGGTAAGGTCCGTTATCGGACACTGTCCTGCTGCGACCTCCTACCTATCTGTTCGATGAACCGAGGCTGAACCGATTCATTTACGAAGATGCCACGAAGACGATCCCTTTAAGACACCCCTGGGTCCAAATATGCCCTCAGCTCCGTTTTTAATCCAGTCGCCTAGTTTCGAGGGTTCTTATCGCGACTACGATCCGTCGTTTGTCATCGTGTCACCGACCGATAGTCGAAGAAAGTTGACCCCACGTTCGGTAAAAGTTAAATAGCTTTTTTGCCTCTGGTCTGTATTATCGGGCTTATCGTGGCCGGGATTCCGCGTTCAAAGGAACGCGTCGTTAATCTTAAGGGGACCAGATTGGGGTTACAGCCGGGTCGAAGGTTAAGGTCGAACTTTCGAATCCTTGGATGAAACACCGCGTTAACGGAAAATCAGCTAATTTTCACGGGATACCGGAGCCAAGGCTCTCGACCCTTGCTTTATCTTATCTTGGCTTCGATTAGACGAGACAGGACGTTGCACGGTCGGAAATTTACCAACTTGGCCGCAAGCAGAGTATTCCTCAAAGACGAAGATAATGATTCGAATTACAGACGCGATGTCTGCGCGATCTCGCAGGTGTCTAATTGTGTGCGGTCGCTGCCAACTCGCAGGTTGCCGTGCGGTAGTTTCACGGGACCCGTCACCTGCAGCTTTGACCTGCACGACCGCGATAGCTGCGCGCAGGTACCAGACTGGAAACGAGCTGCAACGATGCGAATGACCTCGTAAAATTCTGTCGACTTACGTACCGCTTCCTCCGGTGAGTGCTTTCGCCGCGATGGTTTGTTCTTTTCACCGTTTCCACACGCCATTTTTCTTTGCCCGATTTACGCCGTGTATATGGTAATTTCGATGGGATTCTTCATTGATGCTTTGAATAATGTTTGATCGTAAATAGTCTCAGGAGAAGAGGTCTCGAAGCGTTGTACACCGATTTTTATGACCTTCTACAGGGTGATTCGGTTTGGAGCGATAGGAGCTACTGATGTATGGTTTTCGGTGTACGTGATTGGTAGTTTACGAGGTGTTTAATGGTGAAATTGAAGGTTGCTTTACTTACTGTGTAAGGAGAACTACGATCTACCAAGAAGATTGCAAATTGGGAAATAATATAGTAAGGAGGTATGATGATATCTGACGCAGGTTCTTGTTGTTAAGCTTCGCTATAAAATTGTTATCGTAACTTAACACTGAAAGTACTGGAACGATCAAAGTGACCAGTTCATAGTTTCTTGTAAAAATTTCATAAATTTATTGTAGTGCATTTTGGGAAATTTGATATAATTTTCTGTTAAAAATGTGAATAAACTTTTGCCTTCCTTGCATTATGTATTATTTTTTTTTGTTTTCGATACATAAAAGTACAGGTAACTCCCGTATAACAAGGCATTTCTACAACACGTTTCAAGAATTCGGCAGCTTCCCACAAAATACGCCACGCGAGGAAAAGTTTTTAATACAAACATCAATATTCGATATTCTTCATTCGAAAAGTCACTTGGAAGGTTACTGTTCAAGTATAACTAGACTATAATAATTTCTTTTAACCATCTACAACCATAATTTCTCAATTTGACTTAAGAATTTTCAAACCTGTAACTATAAATGGATTATCCGGTATGAGTACCGTAGTACAATAATAAAATTGACTAACACAGCGATAATCAGCTAAAACAAAAAAAAAAAAAAAACAAAAAAATAGAAATATACGAGAATGTAACTGGCAAGTCACGCAGCGCAACAAGAGAATTAACGCTGCTCATAACTTTTATCAGAACGAACGTTTACAAAATTACCGAAACAGTTCCATTCACGCCAATCATCCCATACACATAAAATCTCTCTACCATTAAACAAAATAATTAAAGGCAAAAATATAAGCGTTTAACGATCAAGCCAGATGTATGAAACAAACGAGGCGTTTCGCAGAAACAGGCACAGCCTGTTCCACGCGTGAACTTTTCTCGTCGAAACAAAGAAAATGGAGCAAAAATAAAGCGTCGGCGAGTTCGCCAGAAGTACTCCAATTTAAATTTTCCCGTGCATTCGCGTGCGGCTGTGGAAGAAGGGGCGAGGGGCATCCGTATGAAAAGTATGCGGATGCATGTCTTTCAGGATTCGTGAAAGATTGAATGAGAAGCTTAAGTCCATGGCCTCTGAAAGGATCAATAGCATTTCGCGCGTGACTGGGTGATATTCGGGGAACGCGTGAGATTTTTAGCGAAATTTCACCCGCGGCCCGGATTTCTTCCATCTATCGTTCATTCTATTATCCGCGGTTCGATTGTGCATTGACGTCTGCGCGAATAGGTGTGGACCAAGGAGCAATAAGGTGGTACGGCCTTATTAAACGCGTCAGGTATCACGCTGCATCCCTCTACTCGCTTTACCGCTCGAGATATCGAGTGGTTATACGTATAACCGATAGAGTATCGTTATTGACATTCGATCACGATAGCTATTTGCTGATTTTCCGTCGAAAATAGCAGCCCGGCAAGGCGAAAAAATAGTATCAGCCTCGGTGTATCGTGGAAAAATCGGCCAACCGCTTGCCGATATTGGCCGCCGACTGCATTTCGTAACTCGAGT
>SMSQ01020790.1:0-15569 GCA_019453375.1 Ctenoplectra terminalis
TTACTCATTGGGTCCTAATATTAGGTTGTCCCGAAAGTTTCTTTAATCGTTCTTTAATCGTTAACCATTTGCGCTGGAAAGACGTGCCACGCACGTCCAGATGTTTATGTTTCGAAGTTGCGAACGACGTGTTGTACACGTCGTTGTAGGTAGTTCTCGAGAAAATAAAGAAAAACATGCGCGGTACGTGGACTGTGATCGTTTGATGAAATACAGTTAAATACGTGATACCGCACAAGATTATTAATAAATCAAATTAGAGTATTGTTTTGGTACGCGCAATTGTGAATTAGCTACCAGCGCAAGTGGGTAAACGAGAAACGAAGGAAAGTAATAGAGAACAAATCCTATACAAAACAATAATGTTGACTCCCACAGTTTTCGTGGAGTCGAATATTTAGCATAAACATGCCAACACGTTTTATAATAATAAATATAGTTGATATATTAAGTTCAGTTCGTACAAGTTCCGTTCAATAGTTCACAGTGCTGACGTGTACAATGTTCAATATTCAATAATCAATTCTCAGTTCTTAGTTCCTCAATTCCTCCTAATAGTAACAGTCACAGTTCTTAAATACTAGACACCCTCGTTAGGCGTGTCGTCGCCGAGATGATGGGAGGCATGCTATGTCCAATAGTTAAAAATTCTGGTGTCAAGAGAAGTCAATGTCACGCCCTCAGAGTTGGTGCGTCAGTCCTAAGTCAGGTAGATTCGGAAGTAACGGTGTCAGAAGGTAGGAGCTGAAGTACACGTGCGTCGGTTCTTGGTAAAGATTAGGATACGGCATTTTGCTATTGAGCAGAAAGCGACGAACATCGAAATATTCGCCAGTTTCTAGGTCGTAAACTAATAACATGCCAGATGTGAAAATGACCATTCTCAAAAATAGCTAGGGTTTGTCCGTATGATAAATTAAGTCGTTAACTGTTCTTAACAAATAATATATTGTAAAACATGAAATATTATGCATCCATTACTTATGAATAAAACGGAAGAAACTTTTGTAACAACCTGATATAATTCACATACAGGATAGAAAAATAACATATCCGAAGCGGCGTTACATTAAATCCGTACGTTAAAAATAAAAAAAGAGAAACTCCCTTACAAAACCTAGCTAATAGTCTCTCTTCACCGTACAAAATTCAAGATATCCTTATACAGCCTGGCAACACCAATAAGTACCACTTAAAGTTCCCGGAGCAGATTTACTCCGGTCGCAAGCACTGTTACGTACACATATTATACAACTGCACGTTGCATTAAGAGACACTCGGTATCAGAGATACAGGAATACGGAAGTTGCAACAAGTTCACGTTCAACACCGACCGTTCGTTCCTGGTTTCTGTTAGAAGGCACAAAAGGAGGGAGAGAAAGAGAGAGGAGGGTGTCCCCTCTTTGGAAACCGACCGTTCGCCTTATCTCAGCTCTGACGCTGGTAAAGCATTTTCTATCGGTTTATCAAGCGTCTCTAATCGTTACGGGATAATAAAGTTGGCTGCTCATTAAAGGAACGATAATCCACCTGGCCGTGAGAGGGCCCTTTCCGCCGCTCGTGATTCAAACGTCAAAGTATTTTCAATCAGCCGGCCATCGAAGATTAATGGGGATCCGCGTAGAGGAGTGGTTTTCTTTTTAAACTCTAAATACCATCGCGAATATAGATTTATGGATAGCGATCGTTCAATCGGTGGATTCAGTGCCGCGGCGGAAGATAAATAGCGGTAGGGAAAAAAGGTCATCCGCGTGTTCGATCTAGTTTTCCTACGATCACTTCGGTTGCGCCGATTTCGTTGAGACGCCATCGAGATAACGCGATTCATAGATGCCCGTTATGCATGAAAGAGACGTGGAAATATCGGAGTGGAAACGTTGGGTTGCTGCAAACAGTTGCTACACTCCTTGGTTGGTTTTAGCCGGGTTGTTAGAACGAACGAGGGAAGTAATATATTTGAACTGAAGATCCTGGTGCAGAAGCCGGTTAAGTCGAGGTTTTAACGTTTGTAGAAAATTTGTAGAAAATTTAACAGAATAATTCGCGGTGTATAAAAATATAGAGAACTTTAAAGAGTGCAATTTTGCCGGAAGATGGACCTGCTCAATTTTTGCGCCGAGGTCTTCAATTTGATCTTAATCTCGGTTCTTTTTTAATCATGGTTTATTAATAGTTATTAAAAGTAATAATAATAGTAATAAAATTAAAAGTAATTTAATAATAGCTATTAAAAAATTAATTACAAGTTTCCAGGATAATGTTTAAATAAAATAATCTCCACGCTTTCGCCAGTAATATCTATTCTGAAATAAAGTAAAAAATAAATTATATAAAACACTCGTAATTGAATAGAATCTTATTAATCCTAAGTATAGAGTAAAAATTGAGGATGTAACATTATAACACAATCTTGTATAAATTGTACGATAAACTTGTACACGCGAGGCAGCCCTCAATTTACCTTAATCTAATCGAAAAGAAACAAGAGAGTCGCATGTTAAGAGTCATTAAATTAAAATTACTCTTGTAGGTACAGAACGAAATAGGTGGGGGACGAGGAGGAGAAAGAGAGAGAAAGAGAAAGGTCTTGCAGTTCGTTTTAAATCTCCACAGAGAACGATGTAACGATATACGCACTAATTATGGCGCAAACGCGCATTTACTTATCGGCATTTCGTCATTCGGACAGCACTTTACGTTGAACTGGCGAATAATGGTTTAATTAAACACCACGTGTACAACCGCAGCCGCCTTGTAAAGGGTCCGTCGATTGATTTACAGTAGCAATACACTGTGGCCAAGCATCGAACGTTGTACGCTGTGAAATAGCCCTCCGGAGAGTCCATTCTAGTAAGAACGCATATATTAGTCCACGTACTCGCAATTAACCGTTGACATTTACTCCACTTCACTGCGCTCTCTTTTTCCACGACACGAGTCCTTCGATTCTTCTTTCCCGCGCCCTTTATCCCCCTCTTGTCTCACCATTCTTGTATGTTCTACACGTCTCCTTCGCTTTCTTTTTTTCCTACGTTGTTACTCTATCCTGTTTTTACTATATCGCTTGTATTATTATTTTTTTTCTTTTATTTTTTCTTTTTTTTTTATTATCTTGTGCTCTTTTCTCTCGCTTTTTGACTCTTTGCAGTATCTTGTTACTATTTTGTTGCTCCTTTCCGTTAAATTAGTTCGGTTCGTAGGTTCTGTTTCTTTTCATAGATTTATGGTTCGTTTTTTTTTTTTTAAGATTTACTTTTAATATTCCTGAGCTGTTTGTATGATTACTTTTAACAGAATCAAGTTTTACCATGTTTCCTAATTATCTTCTCTTTATCCTTCCGGCACAAGCTTCCTTCTTAGAAGAATCACACGTTTTATACCTTATTGTTAGACATATTTGAAAACGGTCTAAGTGGGTATTGTTTCTAACGAGATTAGGATCGGTAAAATCAAGGAAGAGAGATTCTTTCTCCGAGAGGAAGGAAGTCACCTACGGTTCACTAATAATTACCACCTTGAATACGCTGGTGGAATATATCACCCGATTTTTTTCGATCCGAGTCGAATCCATGATCACACGAATAGTTGCACACTCTTGATATCGCGAGAACTCACCGGAGCTCTCGTTACTTTCTCGACTCGACCTGAATCTATGATCACAAATACGCAAACTAGTCTAATGTCGACAGAGCTCGCTCAAATTTTCGTGAATGCAATTAAGAGTGCGCTCTCTTGATATTGTCGGAACCTATAATCACAGGTGCTCTAGTACACTCTTAACCAGTCAGCTGTGGCGAACTCTTTTCAGAGCACGCAGCTGTGTGTGTCGCGAGAATCTAGCCCCATACGGGGATACATGAATCGATCTCAAATTATTTACACTTTTTTATTTGTTCGTTTTATTTCATGTTAACCGCCAAAGATTCTAAACATATTGAAATTTACGAATATGTTTTAGTTTTCGCTAAAATTACAGTTTAAATAGGAAATGGTAACTAAATTTTACGCGTGACGGATATAGTCGTCGTGACACAGGATACTGCCATTTCTCTGTGACGGATATAGTCGTTCAATACAACTGACTGGTTAATATCGCGGAAATCTAACCGAGTTCTTGCAACTTTCGTAATTCTACTGTTAGCAACTGGGTAACCGAGACCTATTCCCATACTTCTTGTAAGAATTTCTTTTATGTGTAATGTTCTTTTATGTTCCTGTGAGGATATAAAATAATGTGTTTTTTTTGTTTATTTTTACGTCGATATAAGCTTACGTTGAAGGATTACGTGTCGAGTACCCGCTTATCCCAATTACCAGACATTATTGTTACCTCGAACATCGTCGGAACCCGCTTGAATTTTCACAACTTTTCCAATTCGACCCGGACCTATAATCATGAGTCCTCGCACATCCCTAATATTGCGAGAATGCACCCAAATTTTTGCGACTTTTTTAATTCAATGTGAACTCGCGATCACGGGTACCTTTACATCACTAATATTTTTAAAATCCACCCTGATCCTCTTTATTTTTCCAATTGAATCTGAACTCGTAATTAACCGTTTGAGCGACAAGGAGCGCGATCGAGCTGCTCACATCGAAGTCTAAAAGTGCCACCGTATCGATCTATAACATTATTGTCACTATATTTATAGTGATATATATTTATAGCAATATTGTTACTATAGTCACTGGCATTATTGTTTGAAAAATTTTTACAATTCTAAATTTTTACAGTACTAAATTTTTACAGTACCAAATTTTTACAATACTAAATTTTTACAGTACTAAATTTTTACAGTACTAAATTTTTACAGTGCTAAATTTTTATAGTACTAAATGTTTACTGTACCAAATTTTAACAGTCCTAAATTTTTACAATACTTTTTGCTCCTGCAATCTTCGAAGCAACTATTTTCCAATACAAAAATGAAAGAAAACCATGTACACAATCAATTTTGATTAATATACTTTTATTTGTTTCTAAAATACCAGAAGCGCGATTTTATATAGCCCGTGGTACTCAAACGGTTAAGACTACTCGCATACCCCTATCGTTTCCCTTTTTCTCCCACAATCTTCCACTCTTTTGTTACACTCCTACCATGTCCTTCTTTTTCCACAATCTTCCACTCTTCTATCATATCCCTACCATGTCCTTTTTTTTCCACAATCTTCCACACTTTTACCATACCATTTCTGTTCCTTTCTTTCCACCATATTTTCTCTATCAAATATAACCAAACGTTCTCTCCTTGAACATTCTCTCTACCTCCTTCCATTTCCGCCCCTATTTCACTTGTGCCAAGTACACATACGTATGTCGGTCGCAGAAGGCCGCCGCGAAGACAGATCATAAGGAACGAGTCAGCGTGGTCAGACACGAATTACCTGTTCCAAGCAGTCACTGGAACTCCTTGAGAAGTTCACTTCGCTTTTTCGCTCGCGTAACGCTTCGCACGTCAGCCGGAACGGCCGATTTACGCGGGACAACTTTTCCTTTCGGGCCAGCCGCGTGTTATCGGCAAGGAAAATCTGCTCGCGTTCCCGCGCCACCTTGCTTGCGTGTCGCGTTGCGTAAAACCACGTTCACGGCGCTATTTATGCCCATTTCCACGGGGGAGAGCGAACGTTTCAATGGAAGGACGGATGACGAGAGGAGCAAGTGGCGGTTTGTTCGATAAGGAACGATAACTGGCGCACAGGCGACGCTGAGTTACGGCTACACTGACGGCGACATAGTAATTCATACAGGGGATGCCTGGACCGCGGCGTGATTAATCGCTGTGATTAATTGTAATTAATTGCGTTGCCTCGGCGGGAGCGAGCAAATGTTGGTCGCGGTGATTGTCCCGCTTCTAGGGGATGAAGTTTATTTCTTTTTCTCTCTTTTTTGTTTTTCTTTCTTTTTTTGTATTTTTTTTTCTTTTCTTACTTTGGTTGGAATTAAGAGGTTGCACGTTTGAATGAACGATGCGATCGTAATCTCTGATGGACTGATTACGAACAGGATTTACGGCAGCACGTTGCTAAGGAAAAGATGAGAAATCTCCCCATTCGGTAATTCAGCGATTTTTATTTAATCGTTTGAGTACCAAGCAGCGATTTTGCGCTTCCTCTGTTTCGCTCGAAAAGTGTCAGCGCTCTAGGCTGCGAAGCCGACAACCGCGACAACTCGGTTTCTGTCGATGCGCGACTTTACGGCTGCAAAATATTTAAATAATATTTTTATATTATTTAAACACGCTGATGTCTGTATTTATGCTCGGAAAGATGTCAGAACCACGCTGAATTCAAAAAAATACATTAATTTTTACAATAATTACCGTGTAAGAGCAGAAAACAGCGCAAAAGCGCTCCTTGGCATTTTTAATCGGAGAATAAGACGAGCACTATACTGCCGCTTGGCATTTTTGGAGAGGGAATAAGACGAGCGAAAAAGCGCTCCTTGGCACTTTTGGAAGGGAAAACAGGAAAGACATGTGGCACTCAAACGGTTAGAAACGGGTAGATCTCTCTATTCTAAAACGAGATCTCACCATTCGGTTTGCACTCCGTACGATTCTTTATCACTGAAGAAAAGAAGTTTTACTTTGAACGGAAAAAATGTCTACTGCTTGTGAAAATACTTGTTTTTATTCATTTTACAAATATCCTTTTTCCTCTCGTAAACGAAACATAAATTTTTAATTTTGTAAATCATCGTGGTGCGATATCTTTGGAAATTGAACGTAATCGTGTTGAGAGAAGCGCGATAGCGTTTCCCCGCATTTCTGGCACAACACAAGTGAAGCTCGATAGCGCTTTTTCGCATTTAAACTTTACTATAATAATTTTAATATAACCATTACTATAATAATTGAATAACTATAACCATTACTATAATAATTTAATAACTATAACCATTACTATAATAATTGAATAACTATAACCATTATTATAATAATTTAATAACTATAACCATTACTATAATAATTTAATAACTATAACCATTACTATAATAATACAATGAACTAAATAATATAGAATAGACTATAAAAAAATAATAAGTATATGCAATCGCGCTCCTTGGCATTTTTGGACGCGGAATAAGACGAGCGCTATCGCGCCGCTTGACACTTTTCGATTGGGAAACAACAAAGACCCGTGGCACTCAGACGGTTAAGATCGATGAAGAAGAATATTTCTCGCGCATATTGTTCTAAGAAATTATTTTTCTGTTTAATGGAGCGGGAAAAATTGTTTAAAATATGAGAATGAAAAGGTATAAGACACAGTTTTTGTTATAACGCATTGATAATAGCCTGTTGCACTCGAAACTGCGAGAGAATAGATCAGCAATCACGCGATTACGGACACATGATTCTCATCGGAGATGGGATCTCGACAAATTGAACACTCTCGGTGCGGTCTCATTATATCAGACCGTGATTCGCCAACGTAACGATACACACGGTTTAATTAAATTACCCGATATAATTTCCACCGATCTTATTATAGCCTGTTCCGATAATGGCCCACTGTAAATTATACCAGTTATCGTGTGCATAAATTATACATTCACCGTGCTGGATTTGCATTTCTGTAAAAGCGTCCCGCGAACTGATTAAAACGTCAACATCGATCTGCGTTAAAAAAGTGAAAGATTTATTAAGAAGAGCGTAGAATATAGTATTAAGGGGTAATAAAGATAGAACGCGTTGTGCGTGAATATTTGAAACATATTAGTTTTATCATCGATCGTGTTATTTTTGTGTCATTTATCTTTGTTATTTATTATATGTTATATTATAAATGTATCTTATAATATTATATAATACATTTATAATATAACACGGAAAGTAAACGAAACGCTAACAATATTAAAAAACGATTACAATCATTTACGAAATAAAACCACAAAAATAACACATTAGTTTTATCATCGATCGTGTTATTTTTATATCATTTATGTTCGTTATTTATTATATATTGTATTATAAATGTATCTTATAATATTATATAATACATTTATAATATAATGCGGAAAGTAAATGAAACGCTAACAATATTAAAAAAAAATTAGAATCGCCTACGAAATAAAATAAAAAAATATATAAGACAGATTTAAAAGATTAAAAATTAAAATTGGTAAGAATGAATCACAAAGATAAATAATATAATATTAATATAATACAAATATATATTACAATTATATATTTTATTTTAGTTTAGTTTAAATTTAATATATATAAATATATTTATTCTGATTTACTGTTACCAATTTTAATTTTTAATCTTTTAAATCTGTCTTATATCTTTTGTGGTTTTATTTCATTTGTCTTCCGTGATTTAGAGTAGTCTATAATAGGGTAAGCACTTTTTCAAATCTGTCGTTTAACTGTTTACTGGAATTCTACCTACTCTCTGGTTTCTCCAACTGGAACCATTATCTAGCAACTTCCTGTAATCCTGCCTACTCTTTGAATAACACTTCTCCGACTACTTTCTATAATATTCTACCTACTCTTTGATTGATTTCTGCAATTCTGATTTGATCCCCGATTACTTTCTAATAATAGGCTATTTGCAACTCCATTTTGTAACCCATGGTAACTCTGACCACTCTGATATTAAACTTTCAAGCATACGTCATTGATTATAAATAATTAGATGCTTTTGTATTCACAGAAATAGTCTTTAGAATAATTGGCAAAAAAGTTTGAAATTATTTATGTTAGGTACATCAATATTAAATCTGCTAATTTTGAAATTAGTAATAATGTAATAATTTAATAATTTGAAATTAGTAATAATTTAATAATTTGATAATTTGAAATTAGTAATAATTTAATAATTTGATAATTTGAAATTAGTAATAATTTAATAATTTAATAATTTAATAATTTAATAATTTGATAATTTGAAATTAGTAATAATTTAATAATTTGATAATTTGAAATTAGTAATAATTTAATAATTTGATAATTTAATAATTCGATAATTTAATAATTTGATAATTTGATAATTTGATAATTTGATAATTTAATAATTTAACAATTTAATAATAATTAAATTTAGTAATTTTATAATAATTAAATTTAATAATTTACTTTATTTCGGTGAGTAGTTAATCGTTTCTATTTTTCAATTCTTATATATTTCTACTTTTCAATTTTCATCGAAAACAATTAATTGACAATAAATATATTCCTCTTTTCCCCCATGGATCGATCAGATTCCGTAACCAGAATCAGTACCTCCTTTATCAGAGATCCATGGTTAATCAAACAGTATCACCAACTTGAAGTAACAATTTACATCCAACATAAGATACCAGCTACAAAAATACTAAAAAAAGAACCTAGAAAATTAAAAATAATTTTACGTCCCCTGAAACGTACTTCAGCCTAATTTTCCATAAATCATAAGATAAAATCACCCAAAGACCCAAGTACCCGAATTACCTAAAATAAAGGCCCAATTACTAAAAAAAAAACCCAAGCTACAATTTCTCAGATCTACTCCATTCACCACCTTCTATCAACGCCGCGCTTATAATTATCCAACAACCAAATCAAACATTCAGTCATCCATGTCTCGATAAACTGGACACCTTTCACGCAACGAAGACAACACTCGTTCCTATCGTAAAACTCGAGGCCGTTTCCGTGATTAACTAGGCGTCCAAAAAAAAAAACGTGGAAACTCGCAATTTCCCGTTCATAGGGCTCAGGGAAACGGAACGTGGATCGCGTGGTGACGGTTATGGAAATCAGACGGGTTCGTTACGTCAGCTCAGGCTCAATGATCCGAGAATAACCAGCAGTTATAAGTATCCAGTATTGCGTTAAACGGCATGAAACGAGTCAAATAATTGTACAGTTTGTCGCTTTTCCCAGTCGCCTTCGTTTGAAATGTCAACCCGTATCGCGTCCGGAACGATGTCGGCTATCATAACGCGGACGTAATCACTGATTATATTAACTGTAGGGATTAGTAATCTATAATGATGCACGTGCACAGGATGTATTCATGGGAATCGATATTTGAACTAGAAGTGAAACTCGGTAAATTTTTCGTATCATAGTTGCGGAAAATTACTGGTTTTCTCAGGTTCGTTACGATGGAGAGTTTTTTTTTGTTTTCTTGTCTGGTTTTTTGTATTTTTTTGTTTTTTTTTTGTTTTTTTTGTTTTGGAGTTGTGAAAGTTGAGTCGATGGTCCGGTAAAACTCGTTTTATCGAATCGGGTAGTCGGTTATTGGGTTGTTCGGTATTGTGGATACAATTTCGAGACGTTGGTATTTTAGATATTTGAATAAGTTTCTTGTTGCTCGAAGAATTAAGGTAATAGAATCATTCGAGTAGATCGGCTGTGTATAACCGAAATGATAATAACTGTATAAGAATTTAATTGTTTGGATAATTTTAACTATGAATAATCATACCGTTTTTAATAATTTATCGATAGTATACCATTTTTTTAAATTTAGCGTTAGAGTAATTAATTGCGAATAGTTTTCAAGGGCCAAGGAAATATTTTTCTTTTTATTTTGGAGTTTAAAATGTATTTCTATTTAAATTTAAATTTTTTTCAATTATATACATATTTATTATAGATTTAAATATATTTTAAATATAAGTATAATATTTAAATTTAATAATATTATATTATTATAATATTATATATTAAATTTAATAATATTATAATGTTATATTATATGAAATATTTATATTTAAATTTATAATAAATATGTATATAATTAAAAAAATATGAATCCAAATATAAATACATTTTAGACTCTAAAATAAAAAAAATATTTCCCTATATTATACTTATATTTAAATTTATATATTTTTTTAATTATATACATATACCTTTCTAATCAATATATTATTTCACTAGAACAGTTATTCTAAAATCCTCATGCATAATGTAGGTTACATTGAACTAACAAAAAAATATTTAAACCATGTACGACCCGTAAAAAAATTCTTCTCCGCCAATATAGTCCTGAAGCTATAAAAGATAGAAAACCCCCGGAGCAGACAAAACTTTTTAATTACTCCGAATGACTAGATTATCTCGGTTTGCGAATTATTTCAAATATTTCTGTTATTAATTAAACAAATACTTAATATATAATTTCGCATAAAATATAGTACCAATCTTTTCATTTCACCTTATACTTAAACATACCGTGAATCGTACAGTTGGGCCTTATTAATTAATAACTTTATCACGAACGCAATTAACAGTATCATTTTACTTAAAACACAACGCTACTTTCGATATCCTGAAACAATTTATAAAACCAGCCTAAGTATACATAAACTGATAAAACCCTTTAACGATCAAGCTAGTTGCAAAATACCAAAAAGAATACACCACGCCACTTAAGAGAATCGAACGTGCACATGTATCGAAGGGAATCAGAGTGGACGTTCAATAAACGTGGCTTAAATATCTCCAGGTGCTTCGAAATCTTAAAAATACGTCTTCTCAAAACACCGATCTACTCGCAACCATGCGCAAATCTTGTTTCCAACGAGGTTCCCGTATCTACGAAACGAACGAACATCCCTTTTAATTAGCCCACTTCGCGAAGAAAGTTCGATCGAAGGCAATCGTGTGGCCGACATTAGCAACCGATGGCGAGGCAACTTGCGATTTTCCAATCGGTCGACGCACTCGTGGAGAGCTCGTCGATTTTATACCGTCTGCCAACGGCATTATTTAATTACCTAGTGGAACAGAGTGGATTAATCAATAAACGGTATCACGTGGCAACGACGGCGTACGGCTAGTCTGGTCGCAATTAACGGAGATATCGCCAGCGTACGCGATTTTTTCTCAGTGTCCGTTGAGAAACTAATTACTGGTACAATAATCTCGCAGTTTCCCAGCGTTATATGTATATATTAGCTAGGAAATGGAGTATCGTGTATACTTTAGTAACGGAATGAAAGAAGAAGAAAAATTCTAGGAACGTGTTATTCGAGAAAATGAATTTCGTACGTGCATCGGTTGAGAAAAGGGGTGTTGCGTTTTAATATCAGAACTAGGGAGTTGATAAAAATTTATAAAAATCAATTTCATTAATTTATCGTGGCGTACTTCATGCAATTTTCCGCGTTCTTTTGCTTACAATATAGATAAATGTTTGTATTCCTTGCATTACATATTTACGCACAATTCAGTTTGATTTCTTCTACCTTTTGCATTCCTCTGGCACCGCTATGACGATACAGCTAATTTTCTTCATAAGTTAAGTTTCAAATTCAATATTCTATCCTCGTGAATTAAAGCTTTCTTTTTAATTTTAAACCAAAGAAAATTAACCCGATGAATAGACAATTGTAAACGTATAAGTTTTTTTTCAATACCGCCGAATAGGAAAATCTTTCGAAAAAGCTGCCGCGGTAAACGTGTTAACCCTCTATAGCCCGAATTTTGTCCGCTTGTCAGAGAAAAAATTACGATTGTGATTATAGATTCAAATGTTTCTTGTCTGCTGTTATCGAGAACGTCATTATCTGCGAGCCGCGATCGTTATTTGTCAGCAAAAGTGATTTGTCTTTGTCCTTATTATATGAACTAAATATTATTTGCATCGTCTCCATAGCTCTCGAGTTTGAAGACAAATTTTAAATGGCTCCGCTCCGGAGCCCTCGACTGCAAAGGGTTAATGTAAATAATACAGATAAAACACTCTGTATTTCATTGTTATCTTGTCAATAATTTTTATCGAACAAAACTTGAAATATTTACAAACTTACAGTACGCGTATATAATATGTATTTCATGATCAGATGTATTTCATAAAATAACGAATTACAAATTTAAAATATTTTTTGTGTTACGAACAATTTAAACGGAGAGTAACACTTATCATTTTTTTCTTCGCAATGGATTAAGACAAGCGCTATCGCGCCGCCTGGGCCTTTTCTTACTCGTTTAGAGAAAGCGCGGTTTCGCTGGTCGGGATTTTTCGACAGCGTTTCTTCGATACCCCTTGGGACTCAAACGGTTAAGGAACACAATAATGGAAAATCGGCATAATATTCCCGTATAATTTCCCACGTCCTCGCGCTTCGTTCATGACTCATGGCTCGTGTGTCCAGGACCCTATCGGCGTAAACCCTTGTAATTACAGCTCGCAGAAATTCGCCAAGTAATTCACGTGTGGGATAGGCGATTCCGACGCCGATGTAAATAACCAATAACGATTACGACCCTCGTGTGCGTGCACGCAAGGTTTCACCCGATCGGTATATGTGTCACGGTACGCTTTCTGCCGGCGCACACATAATTTCTCATTATGCAAATCGCGGCGAGGACTTTCCGCGCGAGCACGGTCTGCTTCGCCGAGGCGTATCTGTCGATACACCGTCTTTTCTCCGTCCCTTTCCCCTCTTGTCCAGGAGGAACGTTCCACGTTAAGACAGCGAATACCACGGATCGAGCGCCGATTTTCTGGTTGTCGCATCGTCGGCTTCGATGACAAGATCCTGATACAAAGAGCGGAGCGATTCGAGGAATTTCGCGGGGACCACGCCTCGGTTTTCGAGCGGAGATCGTTGGAATGCTGCGCTGCTGGAACGCGGGATGCGAATACAAGTTGATCCTTTAACAACGCGAATTATACACGAATTTTTGTTTGTTTGTTTCCTGAAAAATTTTGGCGTTCATCTCGTACTTGTTTCAAATCGGTGTATTTAATACTAAGTTTACGGGCATTCATTGGATCGTTTTGATGGATACATTGAAATACAAATTTTTTGTAATATATTTATTTCGGTCTGCTTCAAATCAATAGATTTCTATAAGCACAAATTTCTTTAGTCAATTTTTCTACGTAAATTTCATTTTGAGTTTATATTTTTCTCGCGCATCATTGTTAAACTCGAGCACGAAATTTGAACTGCGTCAAATTGACGGGTTCCGTAAACCTAGTGTTAAGCTTGTCTTTTTCCTGTATCGCGACGAGTTCGGGAACTGAGCAAGAGCGAGAGATCACGAGACATTCGTGAATCATAAATTACGATAATCACAGCAGCGGTGTCGTCTGTGGATAAAAAGAGGAAATAGGACTGTTACAATCGCTGTATTTCCTCTTTCTTATGATTTTCTTGACGCGTTAACCAGTTAGATATGGCGAACTCTTTTCTCAGAGCGCGTACCTATTGGGTTGTTCGGAAAGTAATTTCGTTTTTTCCCGATAGAGGATTTAATTGTATTTTTTTGCACCCAACTTCACACTTAAGCCGCATAATCATTATATGTTTTGAGAGCTGATATAGCAAGGTTTCTGTGCGAAAAAATCCATTTGATTTTAGACAGTAGTTTTTGGTTGGTGCCCTTTTAAATATGGCGAGCAATAAGTAGGATTTCCGTCATATTTTATTTTTTTACTATAGAAAAGGTAAAAATGCTGTTCAAGTCAGAAAGAAATTAACCGATATGTACGGAGAAGATGTGTTGACGGTACGCCAGTGCCAGAACTGGTTTGCAAAATTTCGATCCGGAAATTTTGATGTCGAAGATGCACCACGTTCTGAAAGGCCGGTTGAAGCTGATAACGACAAGATAAGGGCATTAGTTGATGCAAACCGGCGAATAACAACACGAAAGATGGCGAAAGGTGCTGGACCAGAATTGCCAATATATAATTTAAGAAAATATTTGTTCATTATACGAAGATTGTCTTTCATTTTCACCAATAAAACGAAATTACTTTCCGAACAACCCAATATGTGTGTCGCGAGAATCCAGCCCCATACGGGGATGCATGAATCGTTCTCTAATAAAATAGTCTTAACCACTTGACATACAAATAAAATCTGCGTCGACGCGCCGTAGAATACCATTTAATTTGGCTCAACTATGGACACTCGCGTACAAGCTTAGAAACAGAACGTTTCATTTTCTATATAACATTCAATAAAGTTGATATATAATGTTAATGTACAATAATCAAGTAATACTGTAAAGTATGATACATCTAAAATATTAGGTTGTCCCGAAAGTTTCTTCCGTTATCTTCATGCAGTGGCTTCGTTTGGTAGTCATTATATAAACATGAGGGCCTAATTCGTAGATATACGAATTAATAACGAAGATAACAGCGCAAAATGGATCCTATGTAAAATAATAACATATTATAATAAAATATCATGCGTTCATCACTTATTAATAAAACGAAAAAAACTTTTGCGACAACCTAATATTTTGGAATATATAGCGGCGTTCGACGACGACAGTTCTTGACGTCTCGGAGACGTCAAAGTCTGCAATGGAAATGGAATAATTTATGTGAATATAATACCAAATACAAATTAGAAATGCACGTATCCGCTTTCTATTGCTTGCCAAGCACGCTTCTGAAGCGTTCGAAAATGTGCGGGCTTCGAGCACGTGTTGAACGCGCAGAGCGCTGTACGCAATGTGTAAAGCTTGGTAGTTTTGGTTCCTGCGATATTTTAAATCGGCACTCTTCAAAATGCATTCTCTGTTTCTCGAGACAGATGTCGCAAAAATGTGTCTTTCGAGTACAAAGGGTTAACACTAGAACTACCGGCGATTACA